>JAJSRW010001218.1:22500-27728 GCA_022414725.1 Microglena sp. YARC | reverse complement strand
AAGAGAGATATAGAAGCCTGTGGCTAACCGGGACGTAGGAGTTGCAGCTGCCAAACACCGGTTTTCAGCTCCTTCAGGAGACACTTCCACTCCTGAACACAGTTTCTTTCTGATTTGGCTGTAAAAAAATAAAAAATAGAATGATCATTAGTGGCAATCTTACAGTTGATTTGATTTTTGGGGCTGGAACATAGGGCAAGTCTAATGAAGCCTATTTTGGATTTTGGCTACCACGGGAGCATAGGGGATTCTCCCGCCACCCCTGAAAACACAAGTATTCACAGCTTCCTCAAGGGAAGACTGATGTCCCCAACTTAGATCGCGAGAACACTATTTCTGATTTTCTGTAAAGATGAAGGTGCATATGAAGTGGCGAGATAGAACGATGTTTCGGGCGTGGGAGAGCACGTAAGAGGGAAGGGAGGAGCAGCACAGTCTGGGTGGAAAGGACCTATTTACTCTACCCCTGATTCCCTCCTGAAGCAACAGTGTCAGTTCTATTGTGTAGGAGGGTGGTAACACCAGCATAATAAAGCTAGAATTCCCTCGGGAGTGCACGGCTGGTGTTGTGTCTGGAGACCACAAGCCATGCGAATGCGATGAAATTGGGTCACTTTCCATCATAACTGTACAAGTTCTAAGATCGTAGTCGCAAGCGACACGCAGGAAAATCGGCTTAAAAATAAGCAGTCACCGTAGGCAAGGGAAGTTTCGAGAAGGTAAGTGGAGAAAGTAGCAGCATACTGCGTAGCCCGAATAGAGCTAACCAACATTGACCACTTTTGCGAAGGAATTTTTGAGACCGCTTGTCTGATGCTAGATAAAAACTCTAAAGTCATCGGGGCGAGGCGACGCTCCCGAACTGAGTTGAGACAAAAATTGTGGGTGGCGCGAGGTGTCCGGGAGAGATCGGGAGTTCAGGAGAAACACTGGAGGACATGACGTCAAGCAGACGGACAGCGGGACAAGACCGGGCGGAGAGCTTGACACGGGGGGAACCATATAGGAGGCCGTGCAGCCCCGGGACCGACCTGGGGGTCCAGAGGGGGCAAAAGCCGAGAAATGAAATTGTCATACCTAGGATCATGAGAGTAAGGCAGAAGGCAAGGCAGGAGTCCTATTGCTTTTGGGATTCAAAGTTGAGGTGGGGGAGACTGCAGCCCGAAGTGTGAAGCCAGGCTGTGGCCTGATGAAAGGATATGTGCACGTGGAGAGCCTTAAGCTGATGGCATAATAATCGTAGGGTGTGTTTGGTGTGTGCGTGTGCATGCTTGGATTGATGGAGGCTGATATCGTAAAGTGTGAGGGCTGAGCTGTGCTGATGAAAGCAGAGGATAGGGTGCGCGGAGTCCTTTGCTGCTTATATATATATGTGTGTGTGGTTAAAAAAATATAAATGGTGTGTGTGTGGCTTCCGTGCTGTAAATGTCGGCAATCTTCTCATAACGTGCTCCAGTAGTCTCATTGCCCCTCGACCATACATTGGTAGGCACCTCCGCCGACAGTGTGTCTGGTGTGTGTGTGGCATCCGTAGAGTGGCACGGCAAAGCGAGGAATAAGAACATATGTTACATATCAGAAATCCTTACTAGACACATTTGTTCTCAAATAGTTCGGCGGAGTATTGACAGAGCCCTGAGAGCTATAGGAAGGAGGAAGGGGTAGAAAAGATGGATATCAGAAAAAGGTGGGGGCATGGCGTGTGGCTGCATGGGGTGCATAAGGGAGATTTGTGAGTCTTACGTAACTCGGAGTTTGCATTTGTCTAAGGTGATAAGTGATCAGTGAATCTTCAGCCTAACTGAATTTGCAGGGTATGCCGTGAGATTAAGGAAATCGTGTCTGTGACTTGGACTCGTCATGGAGCTCTGGTGGTTCCACTCGTTCTTGGTTTCTGTTTCATTTATTGGGTACGGCGTAGGCAACTTCCACCCAGCTAGCATTAGCCAGTGACTGATTCAAAACCGCAAGATACCAGTGTGCTGGCACTGGAATGCCTGACGTCCAGCTTTCAGAAGCACTAGCTAGCTTTAGTGTTCGACCCAAAGGGTGGGTGAAATGAGGCTGTCTAGAAGCTGCTACACGTAGGCCCCTCTATAAAAGAAACAGTGCCCTTGGTTTCTGTGGGTGTAGCACGGGGGGACGAACTGTAATTCAGGCTTTTAATTTTTTTGCAATATGAATTTGCCATACGACCACACAGTTCTGGCATCATCTCAAGAAGGGAGCTGCTCTGGCAAATTGGTCCCAGTGGCTATTGGTCCCCATAATGCATATCGCAGCTCAGCTAAGATAAAAAAATGCCTGTATTCCATAGCTGCCGTGCGACAATGGGAATTCCGAAAGGACCTGCAGCCCACTCAGAAGGGATCTCCTCCCTAATCCTGCAGAATGGTCCTCAGAGTCGGGGGGGCAGCGAAGTGCGATCTGGCGGCTGTCGCGGCAGGAAAGGCTATCAGACGGCGTAGCAAATATTAGTGAGCGCTCAACTTCCGCTGAAAGCGAAATCATTGCTGCGGGCAGGTAGCATATGTTCAAGGAGCGCAGGAGCGAAAATGAAATGAATATCTTGTAGTGGGAGACTGGTACCCGCCAGGGGGGGGGGATGCCAGATGGCGGTGGCCTAAGGAAATATCGTCTGAGCAAAATGGTATTTAAAACGGCTTGCAGGGCAAAGAGGCCATGGCTTTCTTATGCCCACCTACTGCGCGCTGTTGAATATAGTTCGTTTTGTAATGTTCGAATTTGGATCGGAATGCCAAAATCGGGTGGCTCCCAGCCACGGCACTACATACAGGTTGTCGGTTGGGCACCTTCATGCGACTATGTAGCTTAATATTATATATCATCAGGTGGTGTGATGAACCCCTTTGGCTCACGAGACGGATGTATTGAGTCGACGTCAAAGTACAATCGACGTCAAAAATCGAGACGTTGTTACAAATTTAAGCAAACAGTATTTTTTCAGTAAATATAATCATAGACATAATGGCAGGAAAAATAGATAGATACAATTTAAAACAAAGCTGAAACAAGTAAATAATGTCAAGAACCAATGGACATTCTAAATGAGGCAGGCGACTTTAAGCCGGGCTTCTTCAATCGCAGTCTGCAGAATAACCTAAGAAATCTACTCAAGTTCGTAGCAAAGTATACTAAATAATCGCACTACGACCAACTCCTAAGCTGGCATCATCAGCCAGCTCTACTCGGAAAAAATCTGGAAGAAATCTACTTCATGTTCGCGCAAATAACTAAATAAATCCACTACGACCAGCAGCTTCTAAGCAGCTTCTTCATCTATGCTCTGCCGCGGAAAATCTTAGAAATCTACTCAAGCTCGTGGCAAATAACTAAATAATCCACTAAGAGCAGCAGCTTCTAAGCGGCGTCTTCAGCCAGCTCTGCCGGAAAAATCCTATCGTCTTTGTAGCAAATAATCCACTAACGAGCAATAGCTTAGCGCTAAGCCGTTATATCCCCTGGGCTGAGCTGGCTCCCCCACGGCAGGCTCCTGAAGCTCCAAGTGCCTTGCGCGTTCCGTCCCCTGGGCTGAGCCTGGCTCCCTACATAACGGCAAGCTCCTGGCTGCACGCGCCTTGCGCTTCCGTCACTTCGGGCCTCAGGCGCAACCTCATCGCTACATTCAAAGTCGTAGCTTCGGCTGACGCTGCTCCTCTTCCGACGTACCCCCTACTGCAGCTTCAACTACACGTAAGAAAGAGAAGAATGAGAAAGAGAAAGTGGGTACGCTGAGAAACCAAAAAGTGTTGGACGAAACGTAAGATGAAGAGAAAACGAAACAGGGCGTAAAGACGGCAGTTTTCAACTGCTCCATTCAGATATCGCTTAATTAACAATAGGCGAATTGCATGTTCTCAACGCCTAATTGAATCACCCTAGATAATTATGACGCTCGTCCACCCGGTTAGGTTCGCGCTCCAGCATTTCTGACAACGAGAAAGATTCAGCTGTAGCTCACCTCAAAAATCGATAAAAAAATCACTCATTTCTCATACCTAAACTCCTTAACCTGGCATAGTACTATTCTCCTCCTGGTCGGCACCAAGCATCAGCTTAATGAATATTGAGCGAATAAATCAATTGCCGTAAAATCGGCAATGGGAAGAAATTGAAGATTCCGGCCGACACCATCAATTGACGTCGACCAACGACTCCGAGACCGCCGAAGTTCCGACATCCGAAGACTCTAGAGAAGCAGACAGGCACCACCTGCCAGCTTGGCAATTTATCACGTGGCACGACACACACGAGCGTGCAAGCAGGGCGGTGCAACGTCGCGTCGAACGTCGCGTCGAATCCCAAAACCCTTAACCTGGGCATAGTAGCAGAGGCAGCGGAGCCGAAGCGCCGTTAGGAGTGAAAACCCCTTTGTCATCACCCTGTGATTCCGTTTGCCAGATAGGATGAAAGCCTGTGATTCGACAGGTATATGAACGCCGGTCGCGCGACAGTTTCCGTAAACAAGCAGTTAGACAGGAACCAAACTAAAAGGTTACTTCCTCACTAATGGGCTTGCTCCCGAGGTTCCTTCTTCCACGCTTCTAGCGTCCGCTGCTAAGCGGGCTCCAGGCTCTCCCATCTCCTCTGATGGCCTTGAGCGCTGGCGTGATTATAGTGAACTGAGGCCGTTGAGTATGCCAAGGGCCTCAAGGAGGGACTTCCGAGTCTTCGGTGTAAAGATGAATCCATCGGAATATGCTCCGTCCTCAGGTCGGCGATCAGAAATTCAAAGATGGAGGACAAGACTCTCAAGGGTGCTAGGCACTCGCCCGTCTGGGTTGTGAGACCTTTCACTTCAACTCGATCATCAACGAGAACATGCTCGAGATAACGTGAGTGAAGTGTACGCGTCGGTGAATAAAGTGGCTTGAAACCCTGCTTCGTTTCGATTTCGAACCAATCGCTCTCCCTTAAGTACATTTGGACAAAAGGTCGATAAAAAACTTGGGTACAAGCCTTGCTGGCTGGCCTCCGTCTTCGCTGGACATAAACAATCAAAAGTATTTTATCATCATTTAGCGAAGGTTTGGTAGGCATATATGAATTTTGGTATAGGGCAGCATACCGTGCCTGAAGGCCAGCGCCCACGCTTAAATATGCCGATTATCCTAACAGTTTGCTGTATGAACAAGAATCCAATGCGCACCACATGGAAGAAGGGCAGACTAGTGATATGGGACTTGCTGGATAAGTCGATGTGATTC
>JAJSRW010001218.1:0-20000 GCA_022414725.1 Microglena sp. YARC | reverse complement strand
GAAACAAACCAACGAACCCAGGAAGGAATAAGGCTGTATGTAATGTATTGTACTGTATGTATGTAATGTGTAAGTAATATCTGCTGTATATAATGCATAAGGCTGTATGTAATGTAATGTAAGGTAATGTATAAGGCTGTATGTAAGGTAATGTAAGGTAATGTATAAGGCTGTATGTAATGTAATGCAAGGTAATGTATAAGGCTGTAATATAATGTAATGTAAGGTAATGTATAAGGCTGTATGTAATGTAATGTAAGGTAATGTATACGGCTGTATGTAATGTAATGTAAGGTAATGTATAAGGCTGTATGTAATGTAATGTAAGGTAATGTATACGGCTGTATGTAATGTAATGTAAGGTAATGTATAAGGCTGTATGTAATGTAATGCAAGGTAATGTATAAGGCTGTATATAATGTAATGTAAGGTAATGTATAAGGCTGTATGTAATGTAATGTAAGGTAATGTATAAGGCTGTATGTAATGTAATGTAAGGTAATGTATAAGGCTGTGTGTAATGTAATGTAAGGTAATGTATAAGGCTGTATGTAATGTAATGTAAGGTAATGTATAAGGCTGTATGTAATGTAAGGTAAGGTAATGTACAAGGCTGTATGTAATGTAATGTAAGGTAATGTATAAGGCTGTATGTAATGTAAGGTAAGGTAATGTATAAGGCTGTATGTAATGTAAGGTAAGGTAATGTATAAGGCTGTATGTATGTAATGTAAGGTAATGTATAACGGCTGTATGTAATGTAATGTAAGGTAATGTATAAGGCTGTATGTAATGTAATGTAAGGTAATGTATAAGGCTGTATGTAATGTAATGTAAGTTAATGTATAAGGCTGTATGTAATGTAATGTAAGGTAATGTATAAGGCTGTATGTAATGTAATGTAAGGTAATGTATAAGGCTGTATGTAATGTAATGTAAGGTAATGTATAAGGCTGTATGTAATGTAATGTAAGGTAATGTATAAGGCTGTATGTAATGTAATGTAAGGTAATGTACAAGGCTGTATGTAATGTAATGTAAGGTAATGTATAAGGCTGTATGTAATGTAATGTAAGGTAATGTATAAGGCTGTATGTAATGTAATGTAACGTAATGTATAAGGCTGTATGTAAGGTAATGTAAGGTAATGTGTAAGGCTGTATGTAATGTAATGTAAGGTAATGTATAAGGCTGTATGTAATGTATAGTCATGTCTGCTGTATGTAATAGTATACAATACTGATATGGTCTGTACATCTAAACATATACTTTTGCATGTAACGAAATAATAGGGTGCCCTAAGGGCCCCTGCGGTGGTCGGCCCAAGGGTTAGTAGGTTGAACTGAGCGAAGACAGGCGGGCAGGCAGTTTACAGAACCTAGGCAAGGGCAGCCAATCGGGAAGGGGAGGCGAGTCGAAGGTCGCAAGACGCAGGATGGAAAAATTAGTCGCCAGATTGGGCTTCTAGGAATTCGACGTTAATGCCCTTCAATCATTCAGCGCTTGCATTAGTGCACTAGTGCTTCCAGAATATCAGCCCCCTCCGCTGTTGGCAAGAAGAAGGTTATTGTTTTATCCAGCTTCGCACCTAAGTCGGACCTAAGGACTTCATTTCGACCGGCAACTGACTTTCCGAACATTCCAACCGACTGTTCGCCCATCTCTGGCTGAATTTTCAACCGTTCTAACAGGCAATATAACTAACAATCTCATTCGCCAACCGCTTTTTCTGGAATTTCCGCCCATTTTCGACCACGTCGGTTAATTAACCAATTTCCCGGCAATTTTCTCAGTTCCTATCGCATAGGTCAGCCCCTTCGGGCCGACCAACTATCCCTCATATAAATGTACTATATATGTATATTAATATAATTATACATTAATAATCAATAATCCCCCAAATACCCTGCATAAATAATCCCCTCAATCTCCTGAATAAATAACCTCCTAAATACCGTATACCATAAGTAAATAATCCCCCTAAATCCTTTAAGTAAATAATCCCCTAAATCTCCTGAATAAATAACAAACAATCCCCTGAATAAATAAATATAAATACAAAAAACAATCCCCTGGATCCCCAGAATAAATAATCCCCAGAATAAATAACAAATAACTTCAGATACGATGATTCGTGTGTCATCCCAAATCTAACCTCAAGGATCCCCTGAAGAAAAAATAAGAATCCCTTGAATCTCCGGAATAAATAATACCTTAAATCCCCTGAATCAACCATCCCCTGAATCCCTTAAAAAATCTCCGGAATAAATAATACCTTAAATCCCCCTGAATCCTGTGAATAATCTGAATTGAAAGAAAAAAGGGAGATTCAATTATTCATATGTCCCCAAATCTCACCTCAATGATGTCTTGCCCCATGAGGCCAGTCTTGTTGTTGCTCATGCCCTGGGGTGGGTGGTTTGGTGTGGGGTTGGTGTGAGGTTGGTGTGGGTTTGGTGTGGGTTTGGTGTGGGTTTGGTGTGAGGTTGGTGTGGGTTTGGTGTGAGTGTGGGGTAAGGGGTGTGGGTGGTTTGGTGTGGGGTTGGTGTGAGGTTGGTGTGGGTTTGGTGTGAGTGTGGGGTAAGGGGTGTGGGTGGTTTGATGTGGGGTTGGTGTGGGTGTGGGGTGAGGGGTGTGGGGTTGGTGTGGGGTTGGTGTGGGTGTGGGGTAAGGGTGGTGTTCGCGTTGGGGTGGGGTAAGGGGTGTGTGGGGGTGGGTTGGGGGTGGTCGGGTTGGTGTGGGGGTCTTGTCCCATAATGTCAGCCTTGTTGTTGCCCATACCCTGCAGCAAGAGCATAGCCAATACGATACATGTTCAGTTGCATTGAACGCGGCAGTGTTGTTGTAGACCACGACACACGGGAAATACCTTGCTGCTGCTTATACCCTGCAGCAAGAGTGGACGCAATAAACAAATATCATGTTTCATTGGGCATGGCAGTGTTGTGGTAGACTACGACACAGGAGATGGACCTTGCTGTTGCTCATACCCTGCAGCAAGAGCAGACGCAATACACACATATACATTTTCATCGGGCATGGCAGTGTTGCAGTTTTCCACGACACCGGGGAAAGACCTTGTTGCTGCTTGTACCCTGCAGTAAGAGCGGACGCAATAAACACGTCTTACTTTTGATTGGGTATGGCAGTGTTGTTGTAGACCACGACACAGGGGATGGACTGATGTTTTCTTCAGACATTGAAATACAAATTGACAGTTCTGGCATAGTGGTGTGTGTATGTGTGTGTGTGTGTGTGGGGGGGGGGGGGGGGGGGGGGGGGGGGAGAGGGGCGTGTGTGTTTGTGTGGTGGTGGTGGTGGTGGTGGTGGGAGGATTAAGTACGGTATGCACCTTAACCCTTGGGAGAAGCCCGGCTTAAATATTGTGTGATAAGCATAAGGTCTTACAGGGAGGGTGGGGGTGGTTGGGAGGAGCTCGGTGAAGGGATGTGGGGCAGTTTTGAGGGGAAGGATAAGTGCGTAGTTAGCTTTCCCCCACCTTTCAGGTCCTCCGGAGACTTCCACTCCTGAACACGTTTCTGATTTGCTGTGAAGATGAATTCATAGTGGCAATCTGCAGTTGATCTTGATTGTTTGGTTGGGCACTAGGGCAAGTCTATGAAGCCTTTTGGCTACCCGTGGATTCCCCCTCCAAACACGTTTCAGCTCCTCAGGAGACTTCCACTCCTGAACACGTTTCTGATTTGCTGTAAAGATGAATTCATAGTGGCAATCTACAGTTGATTTTGATTGTTTGGCTGGGAACTAGGGCAAGTCTATGAAGCCTATTTGGCTACCCCTGGATTCCCCACCTGAACACGTTTCAGCTCCTCAGGAGACTTCCACTCCTGAACACGTTTCTGATTTTCTGTAAAGATGAATTCATAGTGGCAATACGATTGTTTGGCTGGGCACTAGGGCAAGTCTGTGAAGCCTATTAACTACCCCTGGATTCCCCTCCTGAACACGTGTCAGTTCCTATTGTGTAGGAGTGGTAACACCATTTAAACTGAATCCTCGGTGCCGCTGGTTTGTGTCTGGAGACCCACCTCTTGCGATGAAATTCCTTTCATAACTTGACAAGTTCTAAGATCGTGTCGCAAGCGACACGGAAAATCGCTTAAGCAGTCACCGGCAGGGAGTTTCGAAAGTAGTGGAGAAAGTAGCTACTCGTAGCCGAATAGAGCTACAAACATTGACCAACTTTTGCGAAGGATTTTGACCGCTGCGATGCTGATAACTCTAGTCATGCGCACTCGAACTATGAGCAAAAATTGTGGGTGCGGAGGTGGTCGGAATCGTTCAAACTGGACATCTGTCAGACAGACGGACAGCGGACAGACGGCGGAGAGAGACACGGGGGGAACCTGGGGCCTCAGCCCCGGGACCCCTGGGGGGTCCAGAGGGGGCAAAAGCGGAAAAAATGAATTTTCATACCTAGGATTCATAGTAACAGCAGCGGATCCTTGCTTGGGATCGTTGAGACTGCAGCCCGAAGTGTGAAGCCGGCTGTGCCTGATGAAAGGATATGTGCACGTGAGAGCCTTAGCTGATGGCATAATATGCGTAGGTGTGTTTGCGTGTGTGCGTGTGCATGCTTGGGATTGATGAGGCTGATATCTAAAGTGTGAGGGCTGGCTGTGCCTGATGAAAGCAAGGATAGGTGCGCGTGAGATCCTTTGCTGATTATATAATATATGTGTGTGTGTGTAATATATGTGTGTGTGTGCTTCCCTGCTGTAAATGTCGCATCTCTCAATAACGTGCCTCCAGAGTCTCATTGCCCCTCGACCTAATTGGTACACTCCGCCGACAGTGTGTCTGTGTGTGTGTGGCATCCGTGAGTGGCGCAAAGCGATGGAATAAGAACATTCATATCAGGAATCCTTACCTTTGTTCTCAAGAGTTCGCGGAGTATTCAGAGCCTGAGCATGGAAGGGGTAGAAGATTGGATATCAGAAAAAGGTTGGGGGCATGGCGTGTGGTGCTGGTGCATACAAGGGTGATTTGTGGATCTTAGCGTAACTGAGTTTGCATTTGTCTAGGTGTTATAGTGATCAGTGGATCTCAGCCTAACTGAATTTGCACGGGTATGCCTAGATTAATCTGTGTCGTGTGACTTGGACTCGTCATGGGAGCTCCTGGTGGTTACACTCCTTGGTTTCTGTTTCATTTATGGGGTACGCGTAGCAACTTCCACCCAGCTACATTAGCCAGTGACTGATTCAAAACCGCAGATTACCGCTGCATTGGAATGCCTGCCGTGCCAGCTTTCAGAAGCACTAGCTAGCTTTAGGTTCGACCCAAGGGTGGGTGAAATGAGCTGTCTAGAAGCTGCTACACGTAGCCCCCCAAAAAGAAACAGTGCCCTTGGTTTCTGTGGGTGTAGCACGGGGGGACGAACTGTATTCAGCTTTTATTTTTTTGCAATATGATTTGCCATACGACCACACAGTTCTTGCTCATTCAGAAGGGAGCTGCTCTGCAATTGGTCCCCAGTGCTATTGGTCCCCAATAATGCATATCCAGCTCAGCTAAGATAAAAAAAATGCCTGTATTCATAGCTGCCGTGCGACTGGGAATTCGAAGTACTAGCCCACTCAGAAGGGATCTCCTCTATCTGCAGATGGTCCTCAGAGTTCGGGGCAGCGAAGTCGATCTGGGCTGTCGCGGCAGGAGGCATCGACGGCGTACAATATTAGGTGAGCGCTCAACTTCCGCTAGAGCGAAATCATTGCTCGGCAGGTAGTGTTCAAGGAGCGCAGGAGCGGAAAATGAAATTGAATATTTGTAGTGGAGACTGGTACCCGCAGGGGGGGGGGATGCCCAGTGGCGTGGCCTAAGGAAATATCGTCTGAGCAAATGGTATTTTTAACGCTTGCAGCAAGAGGCCATGGCTTTCTTATGCCCACTACTGCGCTGTTTGAATATGTTCGTTTGTATGTTCGAATTTGGATCGGAATCCAAATCGGGTGGTCCCAGCCACGCACTACATACAGGTTGTCGGTTTGGGCACCTTCTATGCGACTAGTAGCTTAAGTATATATATCATCAGGTGGTGTGATGAACCCCTTTGGCTCACGAATCGATGTATTGAGTCGACGTCAGAAATCGACGTCAAAATCGACGTTGTTACAAATTTAACAAAACCAGTATTTTTAGTAAATATAATCATAGACAAATGCAGAAAATAGAATAATAAATTAAAAAAAGCTGAAACAGCTAAATCAATGTCAGAAAAATGGAAATTCTAAATGAGCAGCGACTTTTAAGCGGCTTCTTCATCCAGCTCTGCCAGAATAACCTAGAAATCTACTCAAGTTCGTAGCAAATAACTAAATAATGCACTACGACCAGCGGCTCCTAAGCGGCATCATCAGCCAGCTCTACTCGGAAAATCTAGAAATCTACTCATGTTCGCAGCAAATAACTAAATAATCCACTACGACCAGCAGCTTCTAAGCAGCTTCTTCATCTAGCTCTGCCCGGAAAATCTAGAAATCTACTCAAGCTCGTGGCAAATAACTAAATAATCCACTAAGAGCAGCAGCTTCTAAGCGGCTTCTTCAGCCAGCTCTGCCCGGAAAATCCTATCGTCTTTGTAGCAAATAATCCACTACGAGCAATAGCTTATAAGCCGTTATATCCCCTGGGCTGAGCTGGCTCCCCCACGGCAGGCTCCTGAACTCCAAGTGCCTTGCGCTTCCGTCCCCTGGGCTGACCTGGCTCCTACACGGCAAGCTCCTGGGCTGCACGCGCCTTGCGCTTTCCGTCACTTCGGCTCAGGCGCAACCTCATCGCTACATTCAAAGTCGTAGCTTCGGCTGACGCTGCTCCTCTTCCGACGTACCCCTACTGCAGCTTCAACTACACGTAAGAAAGAGAAGAATGAGAAAGAGAAAGTGGTACGAGAAACCAAAAGTGTTGGACGAACTTAATGGAAAGAGAAAACGAAACAGCGAAAGAACCAGTTTTCAACTGCTCCATTCAGATATCGCTTAATTACAATAGCGAATTGCATGTTCTCACCTAATTGATACCTTAGATAATTAGACGCTCGTCCACCCCGGTTAGGTTCCGCTCCAGCTTTCGACAACGAGAAAGATTCAGCTGTATACCCGTCATCGATAAAAAAGAATTCTCATACCTAAACTCCTTAACCTGGGCATAGTACTATTCTCCTCCTGGTCGGAAGCATCAGCTTAATGAATATTGAGCGAAAAATCAATTGCCGTAAATCGGATGGGAAGAAATTGAAGATTCCGGCCGACACCATCAATATGACGTCGACCAACGAACTCCGAGACCCGCCGAAGTTCCGACATCCGAAGACTCTAGAGAAGCAGTACAGGCACCACCTGCCAGCTTGGCAATTTATCACGTGCACGACACACACGAGCGTGCAACAAGGGCGTGCAACGTCGCGTCGAACGTCGCGTCGAATCCCAAAACCCTTAACCTGGGCATAGTAGGAGCGGACCGAAGCCAGTTAGGAGTGAACCCCTTTGTAGCCTGTGATTCGCCAGGATATATGAACGCCGGTCCGCGACATTTCCGTAAACAAGCCAGTAAACAGACCAAACCAAAGGTTACTTCCTCACTAATCTTGCTTCCCAGGTTCCTTCTTCCACGCTTCTAGCGTCCCCCTCTCCCAGGCTCTCCCATCTCCTCTGATGGCCTTGAGCGCTGGCGTGATTATAGTGACCGTTGAGTATGCCAAGGGCCTCAAGGACGCCGAGCTCTTCGGTAAAATCGATCCCTATGCCGTCCTCAAGGTCGGCGATCAGAAATTCAGGACCAAGACTCTCAAGGGTGCAGGCACCTCGCCCGTCTGGGTTGAGACCTTCACCTTCAACGTCATCAACGAGAACATGCTCGAGATAACGTGAGTGAAGTGTACGCGTCGGTGAAAAGTGCTTGAAACCCTGCTTCGTTTCGATTTCGAACCAATCCTTTATTTGGACAAAAGGTCGATAAAACTTGGGTACAAGCCTTGCTGGCTGGCCTCCGTCTTCGGCTGGGACATAAACAATCAAAAGTATTTATCATCATTTAGCGAAGGTTGGTAGGCATATATGATTTGTATAGGGCAGCATACCGTGCCTGAAGGCCAGCGCCCACGCTTAAATATGCCGATTATCCTAACAGTTTGCTGTAGAACAAGAATCCAATCGCACCACATGGAAGAAGGCAGACTAGTGATATGGGACTTGCTGGATAAGTCGATGTGATTCGATTGGTTTCTAGTTTTGCATCTAACTGTTAGGGTGCAAGGCGTGTCCCAGACCCCCTTTTCGCCTCATTGTGTGCAGTACCCTGCCATGGATTTTTTTATAACAACTTTCGTTCACGGCAGCCTCGTTTGGCCCATTCCTTTGGACTCCGTTTTCCATATTCCCTTAGACTCATCTTCTTCTATCCTTTTGCCGAGGCAATGAGATAAATTCCGCATCCTTGTAAATGCATCTTCTTCCATCTCTATGTCAAGGCTCTAAACTCAATCTACGCAGTCATTTTTTTTATCGCATCTTCTTCTACCATTCCTTCAAGCCACTAAACTCAACCTTCCTCTGCCTTTTTGAATGTCCCCCGCAGCCTTTTTGACGCGGAGGCCTTCAGTGCTGATGATGAGCTGGGTTCAGCCTCAATCAGTCTGGCCAAGGCTAGGATCCATCACGAGGACAAGCTTCAGGCCCCAGTGATACGCCCCAAGAGCCGTAAGCAGAAGGGCTACGTCTCAATCACCTTAAAGTTCGAGCCCAATGATGCCCTCCTCATGCCTCCTACCCAGCAGACCCCATACGCCCAGCAGACCCCATATGCCCAGCAGGCCTCATATACCCTATACCAGACCCCCCAGTATCCCCAATATCCTCTGGCACATCAATATCCTAGTGGCTATCTTGCATATACTCCCGCCGCCCCAGCCTATGTGTATCCCCATGCTCTGGCCGCATCTTCCATCGATCTTGCGGCCTCGCTGGAAATGCTTGTACGAAACCGTTGAACCAATAAATAAATAAATAAGTAAATAAATAAATAAATAAATAAATAAATAAATAAATAAGTAAATAAATAAATAAATAAATAAATAAATAAATAAATAAATAAATAAGTAAATAAAGAAAGAAAGAAAGAAAGAAAGAAAGAAAGAAAGAAAGAAAGAAAGAAAGAAAGAAAGAAAGAAAGAAAGAAAGAAAGAAATAAATAAATAAATACGGTAGTACGCCTTGTTACAAGGCGTGAGGTTGAGGTTTGCCTGCATTGGGGCCAACCACAAAAACGTTGAACAAGTTTACTACTTGATTGATTCTGTATGTCTATCAGCTAGGGTAGCCCCAATACCGTAACTACTCCGTGAATAGTCACCACATTCCCAGTGCACATTAGTGGCTCACCCCCAGCATGGCAATTGGATAGAAAATACATGATTGTTACATGAGGATGATAGATGTTCGTATCTACATAGTTAGAGATGTCGAGCACTATATCCTGCGATATTAATATCGCATATCGCGCGATATCGTGCGATACTGTGAACTGACAACGTACATTATTTCCAGTTATCCTGTTGATCGTACGATATATTATAATATGTGGCGAATTGATATCGTACTGATATCGTGATCTGCATCCCAAGTACTATGTAACTGCATATCAGGTCATGTGGGGTCCAGGTTACAAGTGCTCAGTACGATCCTTCTGCAGAAATAACATATTCTTAATCCAGATTAGTCAAGTATATTATGTATATTCATGATTTAGCCTATTGGGCTATCCCTAGAATGTAACACTGAAGAGCGAGCATAGGCTTCATAAGTCAGCGTGGATGAGAGAAGCTGAATTGTGATGCTAAATTCGAAGGGATCCTAGATCACCACTCCTATCCAATTCCGAGTCCATCACATGTATTGGATGCAGGACTGGTCGGGCCCCCACCCCACCCCAGTTTCTTGTGTCCTAACATAAATCAATCCATTGAATTCGTTCTCCATATTTTCGTCGGGGTGCGAAATCTCAAGTTTCCTAAAAATCTCAGCAGTCTAGAAAGCTGATAACGTCAGCTTCACGGTGCATTAGGTTGCTGTAGGTTTGGCTGATTAGCCAGCTAGGGGAGCTGCCTAGAAGCTGCGGCTCGTAGCCGAAATTTAAAACAGACAATTTTAGCATTATTAAACAAGCGAAACATCAAGTTCTTGATTGCCTCCGTGGCTCTCAGGATTCAGGATAGGGTTGGTTGTCGGCATCTAACAAAAAATCGGCTACATAACAGAGCCTATAAGTGATGAAGTCCCGAGTAGTGAATTTGAATTTTGAAATGGCATTAAAAAACAAAAACTGCCTGTGGGTGAGGATCATGCCACAATGTTGCTTAAGCATTTGAAGGCTGATGCTTTTCATGAACTGCAAGGATGATACAAAAACATCAACTGGATTATAGACCCTCAAAAAAACTGTGCCCCCCCCCCCCCCCCCCCCCCCCCCCCCCCAGACACACACACACCACCACCACACTCACCAACCAACATATTAAGCCACTGCCAAACCAACCAACCAACCAACCCAGGAAACCAACTAACCCACCAACGGAGGAAAACAACAAACCAACCCAGGAAACCAACCAACCAACCAACCAACTCAGGAAACCAACCCAGGAAACAAACCAACGAACCCAGGAAGGAATAAGGCTGTATGTAATGTATTGTACTGTATGTATGTAATGTGTAAGTAATATCTGCTGTATATAATGCATAAGGCTGTATGTAATGTAATGTAAGGTAATGTATAAGGCTGTATGTAAGGTAATGTAAGGTAATGTATAAGGCTGTATGTAATGTAATGCAAGGTAATGTATAAGGCTGTATATAATGTAATGTAAGGTAATGTATAAGGCTGTATGTAATGTAATGTAAGGTAATGTATACGGCTGTATGTAATGTAATGTAAGGTAATGTATAAGGCTGTATGTAATGTAATGTAAGGTAATGTATACGGCTGTATGTAATGTAATGTAAGGTAATGTATAAGGCTGTATGTAATGTAATGCAAGGTAATGTATAAGGCTGTATATAATGTAATGTAAGGTAATGTATAAGGCTGTATGTAATGTAATGTAAGGTAATGTATAAGGCTGTATGTAATGTAATGTAAGGTAATGTATAAGGCTGTGTGTAATGTAATGTAAGGTAATGTATAAGGCTGTATGTAATGTAATGTAAGGTAATGTATAAGGCTGTATGTAATGTAAGGTAAGGTAATGTACAAGGCTGTATGTAATGTAATGTAAGGTAATGTATAAGGCTGTATGTAATGTAAGGTAAGGTAATGTATAAGGCTGTATGTAATGTAAGGTAAGGTAATGTATAAGGCTGTATGTAATGTAAGGTAATGTATACGGCTGTATGTAATGTAATGTAAGGTAATGTATAAGGCTGTATGTAATGTAATGTAAGGTAATGTATAAGGCTGTATGTAATGTAATGTAAGTTAATGTATAAGGCTGTATGTAATGTAATGTAAGGTAATGTATAAGGCTGTATGTAATGTAATGTAAGGTAATGTATAAGGCTGTATGTAATGTAATGTAAGGTAATGTATAAGGCTGTATGTAATGTAATGTAAGGTAATGTATAAGGCTGTATGTAATGTAATGTAAGGTAATGTACAAGGCTGTATGTAATGTAATGTAAGGTAATGTATAAGGCTGTATGTAATGTAATGTAAGGTAATGTATAAGGCTGTATGTAATGTAATGTAACGTAATGTATAAGGCTGTATGTAAGGTAATGTAAGGTAATGTGTAAGGCTGTATGTAATGTAATGTAAGGTAATGTATAAGGCTGTATGTAATGTATAGTCATGTCTGCTGTATGTAATAGTATACAATACTGATATGGTCTGTACATCTAAACATATACTTTTGCATGTAACGAAATAATAGGGTGCCCTAAGGGCCCCTGCGGTGGTCGGCCCAAGGGTTAGTAGGTTGAACTGAGCGAAGACAGGCGGGCAGGCAGTTTACAGAACCTAGGCAAGGGCAGCCAATCGGGAAGGGGAGGCGAGTCGAAGGTCGCAAGACGCAGGATGGAAAAATTAGTCGCCAGATTGGGCTTCTAGGAATTCGACGTTAATGCCCTTCAATCATTCAGCGCTTGCATTAGTGCACTAGTGCTTCCAGAATATCAGCCCCCTCCGCTGTTGGCAAGAAGAAGGTTATTGTTTTATCCAGCTTCGCACCTAAGTCGGACCTAAGGACTTCATTTCGACCGGCAACTGACTTTCCGAACATTCCAACCGACTGTTCGCCCATCTCTGGCTGAATTTTCAACCGTTCTAACAGGCAATATAACTAACAATCTCATTCGCCAACCGCTTTTTCTGGAATTTCCGCCCATTTTCGACCACGTCGGTTAATTAACCAATTTCCCGGCAATTTTCTCAGTTCCTATCGCATAGGTCAGCCCCTTCGGGCCGACCAACTATCCCTCATATAAATGTACTATATATGTATATTAATATAATTATACATTAATAATCAATAATCCCCCAAATACCCTGCATAAATAATCCCCTCAATCTCCTGAATAAATAACCTCCTAAATACCGTATACCATAAGTAAATAATCCCCTAAATCCTTTAAGTAAATAATCCCCTAAATCTCCTGAATAAATAACAAACAATCCCCTGAATAAATAAATATAAATACAAAAACAATCCCCTGGATCCCCAGAATAAATAATCCCCAGAATAAATAACAAACAACTTCAGATACGATGATTCGTGTGTCATCCCAAATCTAACCTCAAGGATCCCCTGAAGAAAAAATAAGAATCCCTTGAATCTCCGGAATAAATAATACCTTAAATCCCCTGAATCAACCATCCCCCTGAATCCCTTAAAAAATCTCCGGAATAAATAATACCTTAAATCCCCCTGAATCCTGTAATGAATAATCTGAATTGAAAGAAAAAAGGGAGATTCAATTATTCATATGTCCCAAATCTCACCTCAATGATGTCTTGCCCCATGAGGCCAGTCTTGTTGTTGCTCATGCCCTGGGGTGGGTGGTTTGGTGTGGGGTTGGTGTGAGGTTGGTGTGGGTTTGGTGTGGGTTTGGTGTGGGTTTGGTGTGAGGTTGGTGTGGGTTTGGTGTGAGTGTGGGGTAAGGGGTGTGGGTGGTTTGGTGTGGGGTTGGTGTGAGGTTGGTGTGGGTTTGGTGTGAGTGTGGGGTAAGGGGTGTGGGTGGTTTGATGTGGGGTTGGTGTGGGTGTGGGGTGAGGGGTGTGGGGTTGGTGTGGGGTTGGTGTGGGTGTGGGGTAAGGGTGGTGTTCGCGTTGGGGTGGGGTAAGGGGTGTGTGGGGGTGGGTTGGGGGTGGTCGGGTTGGTGTGGGGGTCTTGTCCCATAATGTCAGCCTTGTTGTTGCCCATACCCTGCAGCAAGAGCATAGCCAATACGATACATGTTCAGTTGCATTGAACGCGGCAGTGTTGTTGTAGACCACGACACACGGGAAATACCTTGCTGCTGCTTATACCCTGCAGCAAGAGTGGACGCAATAAACAAATATCATGTTTCATTGGGCATGGCAGTGTTGTGGTAGACTACGACACAGGAGATGGACCTTGCTGTTGCTCATACCCTGCAGCAAGAGCAGACGCAATACACACATATACATTTTCATCGGGCATGGCAGTGTTGCAGTTTTCCACGACACCGGGGAAAGACCTTGTTGCTGCTTGTACCCTGCAGTAAGAGCGGACGCAATAAACACGTCTTACTTTTGATTGGGTATGGCAGTGTTGTTGTAGACCACGACACAGGGGATGGACTGATGTTTTCTTCAGACATTGAAATACAAATTGACAGTTCTGGCATAGTGGTGTGTGTGTGTGTGTGTGTGGGGGGGGGGGGGGGGGGGGAGAGGGGCGTGTGTGTTTGTGTGGTGGTGGTGGTGGTGGTGGTGGGAGGATTAAGTACGGTATGCACCTTAACCCTTGGGAGAAGCCCGGACTTAAATATTGTGTGATAAGCATAAGGTCTTACAGGGAGGGTGGGGGTGGTTGGGAGGAGCTCGGTGAAGGGATGTGGGGCAGTTTTGAGGGAAGGATAAGTGCGTAGTTAGCTTTCCCCCACCTTTCAGGTCCTCCGGAGACTTCCACTCCTGAACACGTTTCTGATTTGCTGTGAAGATGAATTCATAGTGGCAATCTGCAGTTGATCTTGATTGTTTGGTTGGGCACTAGGGCAAGTCTATGAAGCCTTTTGGCTACCCGTGGATTCCCCCTCCAAACACGTTTCAGCTCCTCAGGAGACTTCCACTCCTGAACACGTTTCTGATTTGCTGTAAAGATGAATTCATAGTGGCAATCTACAGTTGATTTTGATTGTTTGGCTGGGAACTAGGGCAAGTCTATGAAGCCTATTTGGCTACCCCTGGATTCCCCACCTGAACACGTTTCAGCTCCTCAGGAGACTTCCACTCCTGAACACGTTTCTGATTTTCTGTAAAGATGAATTCATAGTGGCAATACGATTGTTTGGCTGGGCACTAGGGCAAGTCTGTGAAGCCTATTAACTACCCCTGGATTCCCCTCCTGAACACGTGTCAGTTCCTATTGTGTAGGAGTGGTAACACCATTTAAACTGAATCCTCGGTGCCGCTGGTTTGTGTCTGGAGACCCACCTCTTGCGATGAAATTCCTTTCATAACTTGACAAGTTCTAAGATCGTGTCGCAAGCGACACGGAAAATCGCTTAAGCAGTCACCGGCAGGGAGTTTCGAAAGTAGTGGAGAAAGTAGCTACTCGTAGCCGAATAGAGCTACAAACATTGACCAACTTTTGCGAAGGATTTTGACCGCTGCGATGCTGATAACTCTAGTCATGCGCACTCGAACTATGAGCAAAAATTGTGGGTGCGGAGGTGGTCGGAATCGTTCAAACTGGACATCTGTCAGACAGACGGACAGCGGACAGACGGCGGAGAGAGACACGGGGGGAACCTGGGGCCTCAGCCCCGGACCCCTGGGGGGTCCAGAGGGGGCAAAAGCGGAAAAAATGAATTTTCATACCTAGGATTCATAGTAACAGCAGCGGATCCTTGCTTGGGATCGTTGAGACTGCAGCCCGAAGTGTGAAGCCGGCTGTGCCTGATGAAAGGATATGTGCACGTGAGAGCCTTAGCTGATGGCATAAATATGCGTAGGTGTGTTTGCGTGTGTGCGTGTGCATGCTTGGGATTGATGAGGCTGATATCTAAAGTGTGAGGGCTGGCTGTGCCTGATGAAAGCAAGGATAGGTGCGCGTGAGATCCTTTGCTGATTATATAATATATGTGTGTGTGTGTAATATATGTGTGTGTGTGCTTCCCTGCTGTAAATGTCGCATCTCTCAATAACGTGCCTCCAGAGTCTCATTGCCCCTCGACCTAATTGGCACACTCCGCCGACAGTGTGTCTGTGTGTGTGTGGCATCCGTGAGTGGCGCAAAGCGATGGAATAAGAACATTCATATCAGGAATCCTTACCTTTGTTCTCAAGAGTTCGCGGAGTATTCAGAGCCTGAGCATGGAAGGGGTAGAAGATTGGATATCAGAAAAAGGTTGGGGGCATGGCGTGTGGTGCTGGTGCATACAAGGGTGATTTGTGGATCTTAGCGTAACTGAGTTTGCATTTGTCTAGGTGTTATAGTGATCAGTGGATCTCAGCCTAACTGAATTTGCACGGGTATGCCTAGATTAATCTGTGTCGTGTGACTTGGACTCGTCATGGGAGCTCCTGGTGGTTACACTCCTTGGTTTCTGTTTCATTTATGGGGTACGCGTAGCAACTTCCACCCAGCTACATTAGCCAGTGACTGATTCAAAACCGCAGATTACCGCTGCATTGGAATGCCTGCCGTGCCAGCTTTCAGAAGCACTAGCTAGCTTTAGGTTCGACCCAAGGGTGGGTGAAATGAGCTGTCTAGAAGCTGCTACACGTAGCCCCCCAAAAAGAAACAGTGCCCTTGGTTTCTGTGGGTGTAGCACGGGGGGACGAACTGTATTCAGCTTTTATTTTTTTGCAATATGATTTGCCATACGACCACACAGTTCTTGCTCATTCAGAAGGGAGCTGCTCTGCAATTGGTCCCCAGTGCTATTGGTCCCCAATAATGCATATCCAGCTCAGCTAAGATAAAAAAAATGCCTGTATTCATAGCTGCCGTGCGACTGGGAATTCGAAGTACTAGCCCACTCAGAAGGGATCTCCTCTATCTGCAGATGGTCCTCAGAGTTCGGGGCAGCGAAGTCGATCTGGGCTGTCGCGGCAGGAGGCATCGACGGCGTACAATATTAGGTGAGCGCTCAACTTCCGCTAGAGCGAAATCATTGCTCGGCAGGTAGTGTTCAAGGAGCGCAGGAGCGGAAAATGAAATTGAATATTTGTAGTGGAGACTGGTACCCGCAGGGGGGGGGGGATGCCCAGTGGCGTGGCCTAAGGAAATATCGTCTGAGCAAATGGTATTTTTAACGCTTGCAGCAAGAGGCCATGGCTTTCTTATGCCCACTACTGCGCTGTTTTGAATATGTTCGTTTGTATGTTCGAATTTGGATCGGAATCCAAATCGGGTGGTCCCAGCCACGCACTACATACAGGTTGTCGGTTTGGGCACCTTCTATGCGACTAGTAGCTTAAGTATATATATCATCAGGTGGTGTGATGAACCCCTTTGGCTCACGAATCGATGTATTGAGTCGACGTCAGAAATCGACGTCAAAATCGACGTTGTTACAAATTTAACAAAACCAGTATTTTTAGTAAATATAATCATAGACAAATGCAGAAAATAGAATAATAAATTAAAAAAAGCTGAAAACAGCTAAATCAATGTCAGAAAAATGGAAATTTCTAAATGAGCAGCGACTTTTAAGCGGCTTTCTTCATCCAGCTCTGCCAGAATAACCTAGAAATCTACTCAAGTTCGTAGCAAATAACTAAATAATCCACTACGACCAGCGGCTCCTAAGCGGCATCATCAGCCAGCTCTACTCGGAAAATCTAGAAATCTACTCATGTTCGCAGCAAATAACTAAATAATCCACTACGACCAGCAGCTTCTAAGCAGCTTCTTCATCTAGCTCTGCCCGGAAAATCTAGAAATCTACTCAAGCTCGTGGCAAATAACTAAAATAATCCACTAAGAGCAGCAGCTTCTAAGCGGCTTCTTCAGCCAGCTCTGCCCGGAAAATCTATCGTCTTTGTAGCAAATAATCCACTACGAGCAATAGCTTATAAGCCGTTATATCCCCTGGGCTGAGCTGGCTCCCCCACGGCAGGCTCCTGAACTCCAAGTGCCTTGCGCTTCCGTCCCCTGGGCTGACCTGGCTCCTACACGGCAAGCTCCTGGGCTGCACGCGCCTTGCGCTTTCCGTCACTTCGGCTCAGGCGCAACCTCATCGCTACATTCAAAGTCGTAGCTTCGGCTGACGCTGCTCCTCTTCCGACGTACCCCTACTGCAGCTTCAACTACACGTAAGAAAGAGAAGAATGAGAAAGAGAAAGTGGTACGAGAAACCAAAAGTGTTGGACGAACTTAATGGAAAGAGAAAACGAAACAGCGAAAGAACCAGTTTTCAACTGCTCCATTCAGATATCGCTTAATTACAATAGCGAATTGCATGTTCTCACCTAATTGATACCTTAGATAATTAGACGCTCGTCCACCCCGGTTAGGTTCCGCTCCAGCTTTCGACAACGAGAAAGATTCAGCTGTATACCCGTCATCGATAAAAAAAGAATTCTCATACCTAAAACTCCTTAACCTGGGCATAGTACTAATTCTCCTCCTGGTCGGAAGCATCAGCTTAATGAATATTGAGCGAAAAAATCAATTGCCGTAAATCGGATGGGAAAGAAATTGAAGATTCCGGCCGACACCATCAATATGACGTCGACCAACGAACTCCGAGACCCGCCGAAGTTCCGACATCCGAAGACTCTAGAGAAGCAGTACAGGCACCACCTGCCAGCTTGGCAATTTATCACGTGCACGACACACACGAGCGTGCCAACAAGGGCGTGCAACGTCGCGTCGAACGTCGCGTCGAATCCCAAAACCCTTAACCTGGGCATAGTAGGAGCGGACCGAAGCCAGTTAGGAGTGAACCCCTTTGTAGCCTGTGATTCGCCAGGATATATGAACGCCGGTCCGCGACATTTCCGTAAACAAGCCAGTAAAACAGAACCAAACCAAAGGTTACTTCCTCACTAATCTTGCTTCCCAGGTTCCTTCTTCCACGCTTCTAGCGTCCCCCTCTCCCAGGCTCTCCCATCTCTCCTCTGATGGCCTTGAGCGCTGGCGTGATTATAGTGACCGTTGAGTATGCCAAGGGCCTCAAGACGCCGAGCTCTTCGGTAAAATCGATCCCTATGCCGTCCTCAAGGTCGGCGATCAGAAATTCAGGACCAAGACTCTCAAGGGTGCAGGCACCTCGCCGTCTGGGTTGAGACCTTCAACCTTCAACGTCATCAACGAGAACATGCTCGAGATAACGTGAGTGAAGTGTACGCGTCGGTGAAAAGTGCTTGAAACCTGCTTCGTTTCGATTTCGAGCCAATCCTTTTATTTGGACAAAAGGTCGATAAAACTTGGGTACAAGCCTTGCTGGCTGGCCTCCGTCTTCGGCTGGGACATAAACAATCAAAAGTATTTATCAATCATTTAGCGAAGGTTGGTAGGCATATATGATTTGTATAGGGGCAGCATACTACCGTGCCTGAAGGCCAGCGCCCACGCTTAAATATGCCGATTATCCTAACAGTTTGCTGTAGAACAAGAATCCAATCGCACCACATGGAAGAAGGCAGACTAGTGATATGGGACTTGCAGGATAAGTCGATGTGATTCGATTGGTTTCTAGTTTTGCATCTAACTGTTAGGGTGCAAGGCGTGTCCCAGACCCCCTTTTCGCCTCATTGTGTGCAGTACCGGCCATGGATTTTTTTATAACAACTTTCGTTCACGGCAGCCTCGTTTGGCCCATTCCTTTGGACTCCGTTTTCCATATTCCCTTAGACTCATCTTCTTCTATCCTTTTTGCCGAGGCAATGAGATAGATTCCGCATCCTTGTAAATGTATCTTCTTTCCATCTCTATGTCAAGGCTCTAAACTCAATCTACGCAGTCATTTTTTTTATCGCATCTTCTTCTACCATTCCTTCAAGCCACTAACTCAACCTTCCTCTGCTTTTTGAATGTCCCCGCAGCCTTTTTTGGACGCGGCGGCCTTCAGTGCTGATGATGATTAGGGTTCAGCCTCATCAGTCTGGCCCAAGGCTTAGGATCCATCACGAGGACAAGCTTCAGGCCCCAGTGATACGCCCCCAAGAGGCGTAAGCAGAAGGGCTAACGTCTCAATCACCTTAAAGTTTCGAGCCAATGATGCCCTCCTCATGCCTCCTACCCAGCAGACACCCATAACACCCAGCAGACCCCATAATGCCCAGCAGGCCTCATATACCTATACCAGACCCCCAGCATCCCAATATCCTCTGGCACATCAATATCTAGTGGCTATCTTGCATATACTCCCGCCGCCCAGCCTATGTGTATCCCATGGACTCTGGCCGCATCTTGCATCGATCTTGCGGCCTTCTGCTGGATAGCTTGTACGAACCGTTGAACAAATAAATAAATAAATAAATAGTAATAAATAAATAAATCAATAAATAAATATAATAAATAAAATAAAATAGAATAAATAAATAAAATAAATAAATAAATTATAAATAAATAAATAAATTAAAATAAATAAATAATAAATAATAAATAAATACAATAAAATTAATATAAATAATAAATAGAACAAACAACAAACATATCAAACAAACAAACAACAACAAACAAACAAAGAAAGAAAGAAAGAAAGAAAGAAAGAAGAAAGGAAAGAAAGGAAAGAAAAAGAATGAAAACAGAAGAAAGAAAGAAAGAAAGAAGAAAGCAAGAAGAAGAAAAGAAA
>JAJSRW010000286.1:0-31137 GCA_022414725.1 Microglena sp. YARC | reverse complement strand
GGAGAGAGCTTTCCCTTTTCCATTTTCCACTTTTTTCCTTATCTCCTTTCCCCCCCCCCCCCATGAGAATTGTACCCAGAGTGTTCTCCTCCCCCCTTATGCCCTTATCCCTTTCCCCTTCCCCCCTTCCCTCCTATTGAGGACCACTGATACCAAGAAGTGTTCTCCTCCCCCCTCTATCCTCTTCTTAACCCCTTGTCCCCTCCCCCCACGCTTCCTCCCTATGAGACCCTGATACTCCAAGAGTGTTCTCCTCCCCCTTATCCCCCTTTCCCCTTCCCCCCCCCCTTCCTCCCTGATGAGCTGATACCCAGAGTGTTTCTCCCCTTGATCCCCGTTTTCCCTGTATCCTTGCCCTCCCCCCCTTCATCCCTATGAGACCCTGATCCCCAAAGTGGTTCTCCTCCCTTATCCCTTTTCCCCCTTCCCCCTTCACACCCTACCTCTATGAGACCCTGATTACCAAGAGTGTTCTCTCCCCCGTATCCCTTTCCCTTCCCCCCCCCCCCCTGTCCCTCCTATGAGACCTGATACGCCAAGAGTGTTCTCTCCCCTTATCCCCTTATCCCCTTTCCCCCACCCCTTCCTCCCTATGTAAGACCCTGATCCAGAGTGTTCTCCTCCCCCCATTATTCCCCTTATCCCCTTCCCTTCCCTCCCTATGAGACCTGATACCCGAGTGTTGCTCCTCTCCCTTATCCCCTTTCCCCTTGTCCCCCCTTCCTCCTATGAGCCCTGATACCAAGAGTGTCTCCTCCCCCCTTATCCTTATCCCCTTTTCCCCCTTCCCCCCCCCCCCTTGCTCTATGAAGAATCCTGAGACTAAGCTTGTTCTCCTTTTCCACTTTTTCCACTTTTTTCTACCTTATGCTCTTTCCCCGCCTATGAGAAACTGATCAAGAGTGGGTTCTCGCTCTCTCCCCCTTTCCCCTCCCCCCTTTTCCCTTTCCCCTTTTTCCCTCCGCCCCCTATGGAGACTCTGATGACCAAGGTGTTCTTACTCCGTCACCCACCAACACCACAAACCCGCTCTCCATTTCCCCCTTTTCGACTCTATGAGACCTGAACCCAAGCCTTGTTTCTTCACTGTGATGCAGGAGAGTTGATAACTCGTCTACCACAACTTAATCCGGATGCACCCGGGCCCCACTGGGAAAAAAAAAAAAAAATGGATCCCACTGGATGGGGCCTGTGGACTGTGTGCGCCGATTAGTGAGGCTCTCGTTGATGGGGTTAGGTATGGGGTAGGTAACCTTGTCATGGAATCAAGTGTAGGGTAGGCAACGCAGAGCTGAGACATAGCTACTAGCCTGATCACTCAGTGCCACCCCCTGGGCACTGATGATCACTTGGATTGGGGCCTCGTGACTGTGGCGCCCGAGCTGAGAGGCTGTGATGGGTAGGTAATGGGGAGGCAACGTTGTCATGGATCAATGTAGGGTAGGCAATCGAGAGCTGTAGGACTAGCTACTTAGCCTGATCACCAGTGCCACCTGGGTACTGATGATCACTGATGGGGCCTCGTGATGTGGGCTTCGAGCTAGAGGCTGTGATGGGGTAGGTATGGGGTAGGCAACTTGTCATGGAATCAATGTAGGGTAGGCAACGCAGAGCTGTAGGACTAGTATCTAGCCTGATCGAGCTATGCACACTGGGACTGATGATCACTGGATGGGCCTCGTGACTGTGGCGCCGATGCTAGTAGGCTGTGGAGGGTAGGTATGGGGCGTAGGCAACTGTCATGGAATCATGTAGGGTTAAGGCAACGCAGAGCTGTAGGACAGCTACTAGCTGATAACCAGTGCACTCCCTGGGTACTGATGACAAATGGATGGGCTCGTGACTGTGGCAGCCCGAGCTCGAGGCTTGATTGGAGTAGGTATGGGGTAGGCACTTGTCATGGAATCAATGCTAGGGTAGATCAAGCAGAGCTGTAGGACTAGCTACTAGCCTGATTCACGCAGTGCCACCTCCCTGGGCACGAATGATAAGCTGGATGGGGCCTGCGTGCTGTGGGCCCCAGCTATGAGGCTGTGATGGGGTAGGTTGGGGTACGGCTAACCTGTTCATGGATTCAATGTAGGGTAGGAATAACGCAGAGCTGTAGACTTAGCTATAGCCTGATCACAGTGGTCACCCTGGGCATGGGATGATCATGGAGGGGCCTGTGGACTGTCGGCGCGAGCTAGAGGCTGTTGATGGGGTTAGGTACATAGGGGTAGGCAAACTTGTCATAGGAATCAATGTAGGGTAGGCAAACGCAGAGCTGTAGGACTAGCTCTATGCCTGAATACCAGTGCAGAACTACCCCTGGCACTCGAATGATCACTGGATGGGGCTCGTGACTGTGAGCGGCTCAAGCTAGAGGCTTGTGATGGGGTAGGTTGGGGTAGGCAACTGTATGGAAATCATGTAGGGTAGGCACGGCAGAGCTGTAGGACTAGCTACTAGCTGATCACAGTGCCACCTGGCTGATGATCATGATGGGGGCGTCGTGACTGTGGGCCGGAGCTAGAGGCTGTGAATGGGTACGTATGGGGTAGGCAAACTTGTCATGGCAGTAATGTAGGGTAGCCGAGAGCTGTAGGACTGCTCACTAGCTGATACCAGTCCACCCTGGGGACTGATGATCACTGGAATGTGCCTCGTGACTGTGGGCGCCAAGATAACAGGGTGGATATAGGCCTGGGGTTACGGTGAACTAACGTGCGAGGATGCGATTGAAATAGCCATCAATAGCCTGAATTAGTCCAACTAGCTGGGAGACGGTGAACTAACGTGCGAGTCAGCATGGTCGGCTCGACGGACGACAGGGGTGACCTGGGGGCCGCGCTCTGCAAAAAGATAAACATGGAGCTGGATGAGGGCCGTTGGTGGTTGTGGCACGAGCTAGAGGCTCTGATGGGGGTAGGTAGGGGGTAGGTTCGTAGGGTATAAAGGTTCGTTTCACGTCTCAAAAAACAGCTTTTGGGGTCATTCATGTTGGGATTGTAGAATTTTTGGCTCATGAAACAGGCACCAGAGCTGGAGTGTGATGGGGGTAGGTTGCTAGGGTTGTCAATAACATTCTCGGTTTTACGACTATAACAGCTTTGAGGGTCCGTTGTTTTGGAATATAGATTTGGGGGTGCTACGCATAGCAGCTTTACCCAGTTGCATTAGCCAGAGCTGAGTCCAGCCCACATATTACAGCTGATTGGAATGGCATGTCATGCCAATCTACAGACACAGTAGCTGCAGGTTTGGCTCGGAGGTGGCGAAGAGCTTGTCTAGAAGCTGCTAATACCTAGCAAACAAATAATTCAGTGTTACTGTATCTGACCTCGACATTGGGGTAGATTACGCCTTTTTTTAGCGAGCCCCTCCTTCTGAGGGGGGCGGAGCCCGGGTCACCTGTTTGTATGTTTGATGTTTGTCTGCACGTACCTAACCCTGGGGCCCTTACGGCCTGGCCTGTCATAAACACTTGGCTTGATCCGCTGCACTTGATCCGGTGCTCAGTTCGCTCTGGTAGCACACTATACCAATTTTTTCTGTGTTGCTTGCGACCGCCTAAGTTTGTTTTCTTGTCCACATAGCATTCTTTGTGGGCTGCGGTGAACTTACTATGTCTCCATAGGACTTTCCCCAGCTGGCATACAGGAGGGTCCCCTTAAGACCACGCCCTTTCAGGCGTTTTTATGTTTTTTGTGGACTCGTGACATATTTCAAACATGTTTCGTGAATGTTCATAAGTCCCCCTTGATCGTTAGCTGGCGGGCAGCAGTGTGAGTCCAATTGGCACCATTAAAAATGTCTAACAAATCATAATCATAATCATAATCATAATCATTAATCATCATAATCATCATCATCAATATCATCATCATCATCCTATCATCATTATCATCATCATCATCAATCACATACTCACATTCAAATCATTATATCATACATCATCATATCATATATCATTCATCATCATCATCATATCATCGCCCTCGTTTTTGGTCGTCGGTCGTCCTTTTCAGCAGCAGCAGCTGGCTAGCTGCCGACGTTGGTCATTCCCTTTACATGTGCCACTAACCTCCATCTCCTCATGCACTGTCCCTGCTTGCCACGAGCTATGCTTTCTTCTCGTCATAGGCTTATCGCTATGAGGCTTGGCAGGCTCATTCGCCCAACACACGGCACTCTTCACCTGTCACGTGTGCACACCACATACAAACATCACATAATCACGCATCGCACCGTCCCCGGATGACCTTCGAAGCCATTGCAGCGTATGCCTTTCTTTCTGTCCGCTTATGCTTGACGGTTGGAGGCTCTCTCGCCCAAGACACAGTCACTGTCACCTGTTACATCCACATACAACCTACATCTCACATGCATCATTCCCCTGACTTGCCATTCAGCTATGCTTCTTCTTGTCCACGTTATGCTGTGGGGTGGCAGGCTCTCTCGCCCAACACACAGTCACTCACCTGTTACATAGCCATATACAATCCTCACCTCACGCATGCACCGTTCCTTCCTGACCTGCATTGTGCAGCTATGCTTTCTTCTTGTCCACGCTTTATACTGTGTGGCTTGGCAGCCTCATTCGCCCAAACACAGTCACTTCACACGGTCACTTGTTCACAATAGCCACATACAAACCTCACATCTCACGCATGCACACGTTCCCTGACCTTTGCCATTGCAGCTATGCTTTCTTCTTGGTCCACGCTTATACTGTGTGGCTTGGGCAGCCTCATCTCGCTTCCCAACGCACAGTACTTCACCGGTCACATTGTTCACCACATAGCCACACACAAACGTCACATCTCTCACGCATGCACCGTTCCCTGACCTTGCATTGCAGCTATGCTTCTTCTTGTCCACGCTTATACTGGTGGGCTTGCAGCCTCATTCGCCCAAACGCACAGTCACTTCACCGGTCACTTGTTCCACATAGCCACATACATAACCTCACATCTCACGCATAGCACCGTTCCCTGACCTGCCATTGCAGCTATGCTTTCTTCTTGTCCACGTTATACTGTGTGGCTTGCAGCCTCATTTCGCCCAACGCACAGTCACTTCACCGGTCACATTGTTCCACATAGCCACACACAACCTCACATCTCACGCATGCACCGTTCCCCTGACCTTTGCATTGCAGCTATGCTTTCTTCTTGTCACGTTTATACTGTGTGGCTTGGCAGCCTCATTGCCCCAATCGCACAGTCACTTCACGGTCACTTGTTCCACATAGCCACACACAAACCTCACATCTCACGCATGCAGCGTTCCGCACTGGCCTTGCCATTGCAGCTATGCTTTCTTCTTGTCCACGTTATACTGTGTGGCTTGGCAGCCTCATTCGCCCAAACGCACAGTCACTTCACCGGTCACGTTTTGTTTCCACATAGCCACACACAAACCTCACATCTCACGCATGCACCGTTCCCTGACCTTGTCCATTGCAGCTATGCTTTCTTCTTGTCCACGTGTTATACTGTGTGGCTTGGCAGCCTCATTCGCATGCAACGCACAGTCACTTCACCGTCACGTTGGTTCACACATAGCCATCTCACATGCACCGTTCCTCTGACCTTGCCATTGCAGCTATTGCTTTCTTCGTCCACGTATACTGTGTGCTTGGGCAGCCTCATCGCCCAAACGCGACAGTCACTTCACTTTCACCGGGTCACTTGTTCCACATAGCCACACACAAAAACCTCACATCCACATGCACCGCCTCATTTCTACTAATTGCATTGCACCGTCCTGACCGCATTGAACTGTGTGGTTGCCGTGATTAGCCAATAGCACAGTCAGCCTTCACGTTCATTGTTCCACATAGCTCCCACATTCACGCATGCACTCTTCCCCTCCCATATGGTACTGTGTTGGCACCTCTTCGCACCAACGTCACAGTACTTCATTCACTAGCTGTGTCACTAACTATCTCACGCAGCACCGTTCCCCTGGTTCATTGCAGCTATGCTTTCTTCTTGTCCACGTTATACTGTGGTATGGAGCCTTTTCGCCCAACGCACAGTCAACTTCACCGGTCACGTTGTTCCAACATAGCCACACACAAACCTCGCATCTCACGCATGCACCTTTCCCCTGACCTTGCCATTGCAGCTATGCTTTCTTCTTGTCCACGTTATACTGTGTGGCTTGGCAGCCTCATTCGCCCAACGCACAGTCACTTCACCGGTCTTTTGTTCCACATAGCCACACACAAACCTCACATCTCATGCATGCACCGTTCCCCTGACCTTGCCATTGCAGCTATGCTTTCTCTCTGTCCACGTTATACTGTGTGGCTTGGCAGCCTCATTCGCCCAACGCACAGTCACTTCACCGGGTCCACTTTGTTCCACATAGCCACACACAAACCTCACATCTCACGCATGCACCGTTCCCCTGACCTTGCCATTGCAGCTATGCTTTCTTCTTGTCCACGTTATACTGTGTGGCTTGGCAGCCTCATTCGCCCAACGCACAGTCACTTCACCGGTCACTTGTTCCACATAGCCACACACAAACCTCACATCTCACGCATGCACCGTTCCCCTGACCTTGCCATTGCAGCTATGCTTTCTTCTTGTCCACGCTTATACTGTGTGGCTTGGCAGCCTCATTCGCCCAACACACAGTCACTTCACCGGTCGCTTGTTCCACATAGCCACATACAAACCTCACATCTCACGCATGCACCGTTCCCCTGACCTTGCCATTGCAGCTATGCTTTCTTCTTATCCACGTTTATACTGTGTGGCTTGGCAGCCTCATTCGCCCAACGCACAGTCACTTCACCGGTCGCTTGTTCCACATAGCCACATATAAACCTCACATCTCACGCATGCACCGTTCCCCTGACCTTGCCATTGCAGCTATGCTTTCTTCTTGTCCACGCTTATACTGTGTGGCTTGGCAGCCTCATTCGCCCAACACACAGTCACTTCACCGGTCACTTGTTCCACATAGCCACATACAAACCTCACATCTCACGCATGCACCGTTCCCCTGACCTTGCCATTGCAGCTATGCTTTCTTCTTGTCCACGTTTATACTGTGTGGCTTGGCAGCCTCATTCGCCCAACACACAGTCACTTCACCGGTCACTTGTTCCACATAGCCACATACAAACCTCACATCTCACGCATGCACCGTTCCCCTGACCTTGCCATTGCAGCTATGCTTTCTTCTTGTCCACGTTATACTGTGTGGATTGGCAGCCTCATTCGCCCAACACACAGTCACTTCACCTGTTACTTGTGCCACATAGCCACATACAAACCTCACATCTCTTGCCATTGCAGCTATGCTTTCTTCTTGTCCACGTTTATGCTTTGTGGCTTGCAGGATCTATCGCCAACACATGGTCACGGGTGGTCCCTGAGGCCCTATACATGTCTTGCGGTGCCATGTCGGCCGTAAACTGCCTGGCCTCGTCGCTCTTAGTGCACCGTTTGAATAACAAAGGGATGGAGGACATGACAGGTGATATGCAATGTCCTAAATTGTGAGGTGATATGCAAGGTGATTGGATTGTGAGGTGATATGCAAGGTGATTGGATTGTGAGGTGATATGCAAGGTGATTGGATTGTGAGGTGATATGCGAGGTCTTGAATTGTGCACCTTTATGTTTGGGGCTTGCTACGTTGCTGAGTTTTGGGGTTGCTTTGGGGGTTTGGGGTTGGAGTTGGGGCTGGGGGATGGAGGTCGGGGGATGCTTCGGAGGGGTCATGCAGCAAGTAGCACCCTACACACTCACACACACACACAACCACACACACACACACACACACACACACACACAACAACACACACACACACTACCAGAGCAGCAGCAGCTTATGCATTACCTTGGCAATAATCGAGGGCTGCAGCAATGCACAGACACTTCATGTCTCCCTTGACCACGGATCCCATCACTCACATGCCCCCACCCCACCACCCCCCCCCCCCCCCCCCCCCCCCCCCCCCCCCCCCCCCACACACACAACACACACACACAAAAACACACATACACGCACACACACACACAAACCACCCGCAGCTCCCCACCCACCACCAATCTGTTATTATCCCCATCCCACCCCATCCTACCCCACCCCTGGACTCTCACATGACCACACACACAGACACACAAAAACACATACGCACACACATGCATACACGAACACACACATACATACATACATACATACATACATACATACATACATACATACATACATACATACATACATACATACATACATACATACATACATACATACATACATACATACATACATACATACATACATACATACATACATACACACATGCATGCATGCATGCATACATACATACATACAGACATACATGCATGCATGCATACATACATACATACATACATACATACATACATACATACATACATACATACATACATACATACATACATACATACATACATACATACATACATACATACATACATACATACATGCACACAAACACATACACACACATACATAAATGCATAACATAACACACATACACACACTATACACACACACATACATACTATACATACATACATACAACATACATACATACATACATACATACATACATACATACACATACATACATACATACATACATATGCCATGCAACATATGCCATGCATGCATACCATAAGAACATACACACATACATACATACATACATACATCATAATACCATACATACATACATGCATGCATGCATACCAGCATACATACCATACATACATTACCTATCATATGCATCGCATACATACATACAACATACATTACATGCACTGCATGCATACCATACATCATACATACATACAACATACATACATGCATGCATGCATGCATGCATACATACATACATCATACATACATACATACATACATAATACATAATACATACATACATACATACATACATGCATGCATGCATACAAGCATGCATGCATGCATACATACATACATACATACATACATACATACATACATACATACATACATACATACATACATACATACATACATACATACATACATATTCACACATAAACACACACTACATACACACCCACCAGGTGCTGCAAGTCCCTATTCAACAAAGGGTGATTCTTCCCCAGCGACTGACCCATCAGTTCCTAAACCCACCCACCCCATGGACTCTCACATGACTACACACATACACACGTACATACACACACAAACGCAGACATACACACTACATATACACACACAAACGCAGACATACACACTATATATACACACACAACATATATCACACACACTACACACAACATCCACCAGGTACTGCTATTCCTATCCAATAAAGGGTGCTTCTTTCCCCATCGACCGACCATCTGTTCCTAGCCACACACACACACCCCTCCACCCCCACCCCACCCCACCCCCTGGACTCTCACATGACCACACTCTCACATGATAACACACACACATACTCACACAAACACATATAAACAGACACACTTCATGCACATCCACCAGGTGCTGCAAGTCCCTATTCAACAAAGGGGCTTCTTCCCATCGACCGACCCATCAGTTCCAACGTGTCCCTGACCAAGGACATTCGTTTGGCTTGCAAGGGGCTTGGTAGTGGTTGGCAGCGTTCTACTGTTAGCCCTCCCAATGGACAAGGGGGAAGTAGGACTGCAGGTGCCCTCGCTGCTTGCTGGTGGTGTTACAGGTGAGGGGTGATGAATTGTGGGAGAAGGGATGTTAAACCGGTGTTGGTTGGTTGGTTGGTTGGTTGGTTCCGCATTCCACACTTTCCGCATTCCACACCTTCCACCTCTCACACATGACACATTCCACACTTTCCACATTCCACACCTTCCATATTCCACCTTCCACGTATGACACATTCCACACATTCTACATTCCACCGTCCACGCATGAGACATTCCACACTTTCCACGTTCCACACCTTCCTCATTCCACCTTCCACGTATGCCACATTCCACACCTCCCACCTCCCACCTTCCATGCACGACACATTTCACACTATCCACATTACACACTTTCCTCATTCCACCTTCCACGTATGCCACATTCCACACCTCCCACATCCCACCTTCCATGCACAACACATTTCACACTTTCCACTTTACACACTTTCCAGATTACACACCTTCCACATTCCACCTACCACGCATGACACATTCCACAACAGCATTCCCCTCATCTTATTTACATTTATCTCGGTACTGCTTATCGAGTACACTATCAGGTCCTGGATTCACACTTATCTCGGTACTGCTTGTCGAGTACACTATCAGGTCCTGGATTCACATTTATCTCGGTACTGCTTATCGTGTGCACTATCAGGTCCTGGATTCACATTTATCTCGGTACTGCTTATCGAGTACACTATCAGGTCCTGGATTCACATTTATCTCGGTACTGCTTATCGAGTACACTATCAGGTCCTGGATTCACATTTATCTCGGTACTGCTTATCGAGTACACTATCAGGTCCTGGATTCACATTTATCTCGGTACTGCTTATCGAGTACACTATCGGGTCCTGGATTCACATTTATCTCGGTACTGCTTGTCGAGTACACTATCAGGTCCTGGATTCACATTTATCTCGGTACTGCTTATCGAGTACACTATCAGGTCCTGGATTCACATTTATCGCGGTACTGCTTATCGAGTACACTATCAGGTCCTGGATTCACATTTATCTCGGTACTGCTTGTCGAGTACACTATCAGGTCCTGGATTCACTTTTATCTCGGTACTGCTTATCGAGTACACTATCAGGTCCTGGATTCACATTTATCTCGGTACTGCTTATCGAGTACACTATCGGGTCCTGGATTCACATATTAACTCATATTGAACACTACATTTGCACTACCTACCCATCATAGTGACCACTCACCAGTATGTACGGTGCATGCGATCAGGAAGGTTCTTTCAACCTCATGCCCGGTTGCAAGGTGTATGCATTTGAATTTGAATTTGAACAGGAAGGTTCTTTCAAACTCACGCCTGGTGGCAAGGCGTACGCATTCCCATTTTTGGCAGAGGCCCCCCTCCTGGAGGGCGGGAGCTCCCAGATTCACCCCTTTGTCTGTTTGTCCTACCGACGTCCGACCGATGACCAAGACGAAGCCTGTCACGTCAGCCAACTGTGTCATAACTAACTGGCTTCGGTCAGCTCCATCGTTGCCACCTCACCACCTGTCGTTCTGTTGCCAACATTCTCTCCCAATTTTCCGCGCTGCTTGCGACGCTGCATACGACTTGTCAGTTTTTACACTCCCTTATGTGTTGCTACTGGCATTGGTCCTGGATTCACCTATGAACACATGTTTAGCACTTCATTTCCACTCCCTGAGGTGTTGCCATCGGTCCTGGATTCACATATTTACACATTAACACTGCACTGCACTTCTTAAGTGTGCTGTTGGCATCGGTCCTGGCTTCACATATTAACACGTATTAGGAACACATATTAATACCCAAACACTGCACTTGCACTCTCCTAGGTGTGCTGTTGGCATTGGGCCAGTGCCCCAAGTATCAAGTCACGCAGGAGGTGATCATCCCAGATGGTGCCATGATTGTTCCCGAGGATGCAAAGGAGGTGGTGGTGGTGGTAGATGTCCGAAGTCAGTTCCAGCGCTTGGTTACCTTGGGGGGTGTCTCGTTTGGCTTGTTGGCTGCAATCAATGCCATTCAAAAGTAGATCAGATTTTGAAGTTTAATAAGAAAGATTACAAGGGGCTCATGTCCTACCAGTGAAACAACACCTACCTAAATCCGGACTCCAGAAACCACCCGCCGTCTCCCGGCAGCGGGGCTTGAACTCCGGTCGCTTTAATTTTGAACATGTTGCTTGTTTTTGCAACCAACTCTTGGCTGTCCACCGCGGAGTTTTGGTTATCCTAGTCTTCCAGTAGCCCGAGACAGTGATATACATTGGTGTGGTCCAGACTCCGTTGGGTAGAGCTCACGTCAATCGGGAGAAGTTCGATCCCCACTGCCGGAAGACAGTGGTGTTCGGAGTCCGTTCCCTCGGGGGCGGTGGTGTTTCCATTGCCAGGATAAGTGGCCATTGTAATCTTTCTTTTCATTTCATTGGTCTAGCGGTAGACCAAATTGCTCTAAGGACGAAGAGTCGGGCGTTCGATTTCCCCTACGGTCGCTCATGGCGATGAAGGTCGTTGTCAACCTCAACGGTAGCTTGTCCAGTTGAGGTTGAAAACCGCTTTCTACCCGCGTTAGACGGGTTCCCTTAACACCACGCCCCACCAGGCGCTATCATTACCTTTTAGTCTTCCAGTGCCAAGCCTCTCCGTGCGATACCGTTTAAAGACTTTTCCGGTCGTGCAGAGGACAAGATGAAGGAGAAGAGATAAAACATGTTTCTTCACGACTTCAGGCGTCTACCCGTCTGCAGAAAACAAGCTGTTCTCCCATTCACGCATAAATCCTTCATCTGTTTTAACTGCCCCCTCGTGTTTTGCGGTCTGTTCTCCTTGACAGTGTTGCTCCTTGACATGCTTCCTATACGGTTGGGATAGTCCCTTCAGCCTACCCCTGGACTGTAGCATACATACATACATGCTTGCGTTCCGTACTCCTGGGGGAGGATGTATCCTAGGAGAGAAGTGTGGTGTAGTCATGTTCAGGGGTCCTTCTAATAAATACGTTTCCTATTTAATTGGATTGTTACTTGTTTTCCCGGCCAAATGTGGGCTTCTCGCCTTCTTCGAAATCCGAGTCTTAGACAAATTTAGGACCGCATTTTCAATAAAGTGTCCGATTCAGATGGACTTACAATGTGGAAGTTGAACAAAAGGAGGGGGGAATAAATGTCAAAAGTAATTTGGCTTGCACCAGCCATCTAAATGTATGCGGATGTATGCATGTATTTTACAGTCCAGGGGTAGCCAAACAGGCTGAAGGGACTAGCCCAACCGTACAATAAGGAAAGGCAGTGTATAAAATAAGCACTGGTGAACTAAATCCCACAAATCGTGAACGAAGGGCCCAGAGTTCGTGTATGCAGATAATTTCACATCAGGTTTCGTATTTAAAAACCGATCCCCAATGAAGGCTCAACCTCGGTAAGACACCAGGGTACTACTTGACTGACTGCTGTAAACTGATCATCTTCGACCTTCCGAAAGCAGTCAAATAACCCTGTTTGTGCCTTGTGCCCCATCGTCTGTACAGGCCCAGATCAACACAGTACAGAACTCGGTCGTCCCCTTCACAATGAACAGAACATATCCACACTTCACTACATGACGCACGCTATTGCGCGCTAGCGCACAATGTATTGGAGCGCGACTGCGTGATTCGAGCACTTTTTAATAACCACTCGAGGGAAGCACGCAGATGTTTGTTTTCAGTTGAGTCAAAAGCGCAACCCCAAAGGAGGCAGTTGTGCTTTTGAAGCAACCCAAAATGACCAAGTGTAGTACACTGTACGACACATGTACTACTAGCGGGGGACTAGCTATTATACCCAAGGATTTGGCATTTTTTAAAGTTGTGAAAGGACTTTCACCCCAGGAAACGGTGACTAGAGCTAGCTCCGGCTTACTCTTGTGTGTCCTTAACAATCACGTCCTGTGAGTAAGAGTATTACACGGATGTAACAATTTCAATTTCACCCCAGGAGGTGGGTCTTCCGACACAAACCAGCGACACCAAGGATTTAGTTCGAATGGCCGAGACTTTCGTCCCACGCCAGCTGCCCACGGACCCGCGGCATGGGCCAGTAACCTCTGGTATCTTATGCGAAGCCATAGGTGATGAGCTGCTTATCATCAGAGGCTGAAACCACCCGATTCCCATCTCCGCTGAAAGCAACAGACCAGACCTGCACGCAAAAGATGTTGGGAATGGATGATGATTGGTCGTTATGGTCGGCTAATGTCTGCACGCAAGTTCGTGTTCCAAAGTCCCAAAGCTTGACCTTCGAGTCACTGCCACCGCTAACAAATGCATTACCATTGGAGTGGGTGTGCATAAAGACTGTACCACACATACTCATCTTACCTGGTCGTTATGGTCTGCTAGTGTCTGCACGCAAGTTCTTGTCTCCAAGTCCCAAAGCTTCACCTTCGAGTCACTACCTCCACTAACAAATGCATTACCATTGGAGTGGGTGTGCACAAAGACTGTACCACACGTACACATCTTACCTTGTCATTATGTACTACCATTGGAGTGGGTGTGCAGACAGACAGTACCATACATACACATCTTACCTGGTCGTTATGGTCGGCTAATGTTCTGCACGTCAATTCGTTGTTCCAAAGTCCCAAAGCTTGACCTTCGAGTCACTGCCACCGGCTAACAAATGCATTACCATTAGGGGTGGCAGTTGCACACTGAGCACCCAAGATTCATGACCTGACAGATGACGGTAGAAGCAGGATGAGTTTGAGAGGAGTAAGGATTGATGACAGACCAACAAATGCCCCGCAATTGGGGTGGTAGTACACACTGAGCACCCTAGGTCCAGATATGGCCTTTTATTTCAAATCTGAAAGTTGATGGTGACTAAAGGCGAGTATGATATCATATGATATCATTAATGTCCTGTAATGATGATAAGGTGGGGAGCAGGGATGAGTTCGAGATGGGTAGGAATTGTTGACGTATACATGGGTGCTCAAATCCCGTTTCGAAAATGATTCAATGGTTGAGCTCCTTGAACCGATGTAGGTGCGGGGTTCGAATCCTTACGGGTGCGCTTTAGTGTTAACGGTCCCTGTCAACCGCCATGGTAGCTTTGTCCAGGTAAAGTAGCAGCTCGTTCTCTACCGCCGAAAGACCTAAATACCACGCCCCACCAGGCGTTCTCATTACTGTTTTCTGGTTACTCAAAGCTGGAGGGAACTACCCAGATAACGAATTGTATCATATGCTTTATTACATAAATGGTAACTTTAGCCTAGTCAGACTGCCGGGCATATATATGATATCATTATGATGACATGATATCATATGCAAGTTCCTCGCCATATCTTATGGGTGTTCAAAGCTAGAGGAACTACCCAGATGTCACGAAGGAGTAGTGTTTTACAGCCAGCAATGTGTGTGTTGCATAGCCCACAACAGACAAAAGAGTAGTGCCAAACTCCCCCCCTACCCGCCTACCCCCCCACTCACAAACATACCACCACCCTCACTCCCCCCCCCCTCCGCGCTTCTCACTATGATCCCCAAGCCACACCAGTGCCTACTTGCTGCTGCCACAACTGCCATGATATCTCCCCCCTTCCGTTACCGAAAAATGATTATAAAAGAGAAGAATCCACACCACTGGCCTACTTGCTGCTGCACAACTGCCATATATCTCCCCCTTACTTACTCCGAAATGATTCTATAAGAGAGGAGTTGTCCACATCATACATTGTTGTTGACATGCATTGTCGTTCGGCAAGCTGTCAAAAGCGAACGTGAGTTCTGGGGTGAATGCGAGGAGCGCACAGGCTTGTGGTGGCCCTGCAGTCCTGCGTCTTTTCAGCAAGGCCCCTGTCTCCACATCGAATACCGCCACCGTGCCGTCCATTGCTCCACAGGCGAGGCGCTTGCCATCGGGGGAGTAGGCTACACTGAGAACAAAGCGCTCCTTCTTCTGTTTGTCTTCAGGAGCCTAATAGGTTGGCGGGTGATGGAAGGGTAGGTGAGTGGGGACACTTGTTCTTTGTTAGAGTCTGTGTATAGCTCCACAAGCGAGGCGCTTGCCCTCAGAGGAGTAGGCTACACTGAGAAAAAACGCTCTTTCTTCTACTAGTCTTCTGGAGCCTAAGAGTGGGAGAATGGGCTGTCTATTCAGCAGATACTTTAATTTTGCAGCCTCTGTGTCAAAATTAGAGTCTAGTAGTAGAGTCCAGGGTCTGGTCAACTAGCTCATCGCTTTGAGGGCGTTGATAACTTGGTTTATATGTTGTATAGGTTTTTTGTTTGGTTTATTCTTCTGTGTTTGCCTAGTTTGTTTGCATTCATGTGATGTAGTGCAAGAGATCGAGCATATTTGTGTGTGATCCATTTTACTTCGTACAGACGTTGCTTTCGAAATTTGCATGTACCAGCTCCAGTCCATAAACCAGAGGCCCAACAAGAGGCAGGGCAACTTCAAATGCCAAAATGACCCCATTTCATCAAACCTTGTAGATATCATTATAGAGGATGAAGAAATCCAGTCTTATTTCTTAATTTGGCCTAGTAGAAAAAAAGTGCGGTCCTCGACCAAAGTTGGGGTTAGCGTTTGAGGAAAGGGGGGGGGGGGGGGATGGAGGGTTAAGGAAAAAATCTGACATCTTCAAAAAATTAGTACTTTTCAGGCACGTTTTTATTTATCAGCCTCAGAATGACATAGGAGTGAACTAGTGTTCCCCTACTAAATACCAGTCCATTTATGCTATCGATTAGGGATCCACCCCATATTGATGCCCAGGGCAGAGGGGGGGGGTCTAGGGTCTAGTGCATCTAGGGTCTCTCTCTCTCTCTCTCTCTCTCTCTCTGCGTCTTTTTCGTTCTGTTGCCTTTGTGCTATTTGATTATGCGATGGACCCACAATCAAGGGCACTACCTCGGCATACAGGTGCGGTAAACAATTGCTTTGCGGCAACCACCGAAAACTTAGAGCCCATCAGAATTCCCTAAACCCTATAACCTCCCCCCCCCCCCCCCCCCCCCAAAGCCCACTAAACAATGTAACGGTATTGGTGATGAGATTTTTCTATGCTTCAAACATTCCCCAATGGTCTCTAGAACAACCTCAATGATAGGCCTTTGAAAACCCTGAATAAATGAGCCTAATTAGACACCATAACACTAATGGTGGTGAGATAGTGGCTGTACAGAGGGTCCGGAGCCGGAGGGGTGTCTGCAGAAAGGTGCCTCCGCACTTTTTTGTGATGGGGTCTAGCACTTTGTTTTTTGCTCCCCCCCCCCCCCCCCCCCCCCCCTGGGCCAACTCAAAATAATGATTCAGTATCATCTTGATAGACGATAATCATGACAAAAGAAGGCAACTGCTGAGAACAATGAAAGGAATTCAGCGCCAGTGTTTGCTGAATCACTCATCTCAAGCAACTGTTGCACTTGTCATCACAACAGCATGCTGTCCAAATGAACCTTATATGAAGAGAAAACAAATGATCTCAGTCACCGAGCACACTTACGATGTGTTGGAGAACAGTCGTTACAGTGCACTTTATCCAGCGGCCTCCATCTAGAAATGTCTAATCATTCATTTCCATCGACTGGAGTCGACTGAGCCTAGTTGGCTACCCCTGTTACTGAAACATACATACATGCTGCACGGAAGGCCAACTAAGCAGCAGGCCATCAGGTATGCCCTGGCGACTGAAAACTTCATTAAATATTGCAAAACAGAAAAGGCTTACGCTGGGAGAAAGAGCTCTGACTGACAACAGGACTCTCTAGCCAGTCCCAAATCAGAACAGCTCTCTTGAACCTCCTGCACTGGCAAGCATGATCTGATCCCTTCCGAGGCATGAAATCCACTGCCCATGTTTCTGTCTCACTGCTTCGATCAGGCCATTGTGCTATGGTCTGTTCAGTTCCAAACTCGGATAACAGAGTCCAGAGCAAACAGCTGCGTATTCTCCCCTGAGTCCACTGCTGCGAGATGACCCCCAGAGTTGCCTTGTTGGTATGTAAGAATTGCAAACCATCTTGCCCGTCTCCCAAATCTTGACGACTCATCGACAGATCCGGACAAAATTTGTTTGATCCAGATCCATGAGCCTCCAGACGCCCTCTCGTGCGCCACGTCTTGTGCAATGGTGCGTAAGACGCATCCGACTGAGTGTGTCCGATGCTACTAGCTAGTGTGTTCACGGGCAGATGGTGCTGGGTCAGGCAGATGGAATTATTCAATTGGAGCTAATAATGAGTAGCGAACAAAGGCAAGCAATCAATCAATCCTTCGGGGATTGATGAGGAGGGGAGCTAGTAGTCGCAGCTGGGCAGTCCTAATTGCGCACAAAATAGGCAGGGCTGTCCCAGGGGCCAGCCCCGGGCCCGGGCTGTCCTACAGGCACTACGGCCATTTGGTGACTGTGGCAGAGACCAAAGGACAGCATCGCGAAAGTTCGTGCAGCAACTCGCACTGGTTGACAAAGTGATTCGCTCGACCTTCATAACAACCGTGACAAAGTTGACACAGTATGATGCAGGCAAACGTAAGATGTTGGATCAATCGCACTCAGCATTAAAATAACTAACCGCGCTAACGCTCTACACCCCGACAAAAGCCAGATTGGACAAGTGCTTCTCAACTAACTCCCACAGTAATTGACAACCGTGCTGCCGATCCCCACAGCGTGCCCATAATACAAAGCTCCCCCGAGGCTCTCTCCCCATCGTACACGTACTGAGGCCCTAAACGCCACGCCTGCTTCGGTATCTTTTTCTCGTGAAAGGTTCACCTGCCAAGCTCGTATCCTTGCCCTAACAGCTTCCAGGACAGGGGCGATCTTCAAAGTCCCAAGTAATGTCGTCGTTCATGAAGCCATGCTCCTGCTGAAGACTCTGTGAATGAGCTGTCCTTTTTTTGTATTTCATATTTCATTAATCATAGACAGGGCACAATTGACGCAAGACAAGCCCGTCCACAAAATCCAGGGGGCGGGGGGGGGGGGGGGGGGCGGGGGGGGGGGTCACAAGGACTCGATTATAGGCCACTATGACGTGTATTGTTTCCAGCAAACCTCGCCATTACTGCCCTCCCGTGGGTCTCCCTCTCCGGCATCACCATGTGCCGATATGGCCAGTTCGGTCGGCTCAGACTTGATCGCTTTACTAGCGTCGGCGATTCCTGCATCCGTGCATTCAGCGCACACATTATTTTGTCCTCGATGCTCAGATTTGAGGTAACTGTTTGTGTCGTGGTAGTTGGTGGATGAGCGTGATGACCTTTGGCCCAGACATTTGTAACTTTTTTTTAACTTACTCAGTCTGTACATATCACTTTATCTTACTACGGCTCTCAGGGGATTGACTTAGCTACTTACTTACTAATACTTGCAAAGATACTACTTACTACTACTATTTCTTACTACTACTTACTACTACTTACTTACTTACTACGTTTACGTGTTAAACGCCGCTACTTAGAAAACTTACTGGTTACTACTTACTTACTTACTACTATATTACTTACCGTGTATAATACTTACTTACTTACTTACTTACACTTACTTACAATACTTACTACTTACGTTACTTACTTACTTTACTTACTACTACTTACTTACTTACTACTTACTTATACTTACTTACTACTTAACACTTTACTACTTTACTTCTTACTTACTTACTTACTTTAGTACTGTTACTTACATTTACTTACTTACATTACTTACTTACTTACTACTTACTTACTTCACTTACTTACTTACTTACTTACTTACTTCTCACTTACTTACTTACTTACTTACAACTTACTCACCCAATCACTCACTCACCCAAATCCACCACTCAGCTCACTTCACTCACTCATCACTCACTCATCTCACTCACTCACTCACTCCACTCACTCACTCACTCACTCACTTAAAACTCTACACCACACACACACACAAAACTACACTCCACTCACTGTCGTTAACGGTGTTACACAATTTAATTGTGGTTCCAGCCACACAGCAATCAAAAAACACCAAAATATCATGAGGAATAAGTCATCTAGTCAAACCCATCATTGAAAAAGACAGTAAGCCATTAACTAAAGATCAGTAAGGGGGGGTAGAGTTGGGGGGGGTCCCTCCGTAACACAAAAACTCATTCATATCAAAAGATTGAAAACAAATCCAAGGCAACAGTTCTTATGCCCAGAAAAATAATCTAAAAAATCTAAATATCTAAGCGTAACAAAAACCAATCTATGCAAATTAAGCAGAAGTGCTAGTTTCTATAATTGTCATTCTATGTGTCTGTCTAAGGCGTTCTGATGTCGCCCTCAGCTGTCCTGTCTTGGCAGAGGTACCAATTGAGAATGTTGTGCTGGATATCTAAGGTGTGAATGATGGTTCTGTTCCTCCTTGCCTCGTTACCTCAGCAAGTGTACGTGCTGAGCGAAGAGATTTGCTTCATGTACAGGAGGATGGAACTGAGTCTGTAGCTTTGAACACCAGATCTTATTCCTGGTTATGCTGTGGTCTTTTCCAAAGCCAACAGAGAAGCACAAGCCTCCCTTGTCTAGCGATCCTGCGTTTGAGCCTCCTCTTGGTAGGTCTCCATCTGGTCGTGAACAGCATTACTAGGTACATGAATGAGCAACAAAATTCTAATGCTGCCCCTTCATGCTAATGGGGTGGGAGTGGGGTGATGAGGGGGAGCTAGACCAGAGGGTGGAAGGCATAGCCTTTGTCTTCTTGTGAGTTGCATGGACCATTTACCCCAGTTCCTGAGGTTGGTCTCAAGACTCTTTAAAGGGGACGAGGCTCTTTGGAGTAGGACAGTGAGACCTAGGTCATCAGCATACAGGAGGAAGGTGAGTGTAATGGGTCGTAGCTTGGGGTGGGATCTCAGGTTGGCTGGATATGTGTTGAGGCAGTCCATCATTCTGAGGCTATTGGAAATCCAAGCTGGACATCTCACTCACTCACTCACTCACTCACTCACTCACTCACTCACTCACTCAGCTCACTCACTTCACGTATGCTGCTTGCTTGCTGCTTGCTTGTTGCTTGCTTGCTTGCTTGCTTGCTTGCTTGCTTGCGCTTGCTTACTATAAATATTCTTGCTTGCTGCTTACTTACTGACTTTACTTACTTATAATGCTTGCTTATGGTTGGCCCCAGAGCTAACAAATGCGCTGCCCCCTCAACCTCAACGCCTCGTAATAAGGCTAGTTTATGTATTTTATAATGCTTGCTGCTGCAATATGTCGCTATCTTATTTATGGATACGTTGGATGAACACCTCCGGATGTTATGGAGCGGATTTGTCCAAAATGTACCCCTCGATGATAAGTATGTTGTTACATGCAATGTTAGATGCAATGTTGCAATATGCAATTTAGATGCATGCCTTGGCGACCATTCACAAGTTCAGCAATACACACACCCCATTTAAATCTCTTCTGTCCTGTTTCCGATGAAATTAATTCGATGACAATGTAATGTAGTTGCAAATACGTGGGGTGCCTTGGCAACCATTCCACAATTCAGGAATAAACATGCCCCCGCTAAATCTCTTTCTGCTCCTGCTTCCCAATGAAATTAATTCGATGACAATGTAATGTGGTTACATATGCATGGTGCCTTGGGACCATTCCAAATTCAGCAATAAACATGCCCTCTTTAAACATGCCCCATTTAAACTTGCCCCATTTAAATATCTTTCCGCTCCTACTTCCCCTTCCCGCAGCTTCAGCGCTCAAAATTCTTGGCCCGATTCGAGGACCAGGTGGACATTGTGAGTGCATGCTATACAGAATTTGAATTTGAATTGTTATGTTTTTTCCAACTATGGACATAGTGAGTGCATTATACGGAATTTTGAATTTGAATTGTTACATGTTTTTTCTGCAGCTATAGCAGTGTGATGCCTGTGATTACACGTAATCATACCGTATATCCTGGAATTGAATTTGAATTGAATTCCCGCAGAGTTACGTCTCTGCTTTTTCTGCCGGCTCGTAATGGCAGTGTCCCAACCGCAGTGTCTCTCCAGATTACATGGATGAATATTGAATTGAATTTGAATTATTAAAGTTTTCAGCCAACTATGTGAGAAATTGAGAGTGCGCATTATACAGAATTTAAATTTGAATTGTTACATGTTTTTCTGCCAACTATGGCATTGTGGTTGCCACATTTATGGACTTTAAATTTGAATTAAATTGTTACCATGGTTTTTCAGCCAACTATGGGCATTGTAGTATACATTGTAAAGAATTTAATTTTGAATTGTGAATTGGGGTTACACGTTTTCTGCCAACTATGCGGGCATTGTGAGTGCACAATTATGGAGTTTAAAAATGAATTTGAGTTGTTACATGGTTTTTCAGCCAACTATGGGCATTGTGAGTACACATAATACAGAATTTAATTTTGAATTTGAATTGTTACATGGTTTTTCAGCCAAGTATGGGCATTGTGAGTGCACAATATATCTCCATAGGTGCCGAAGTCCGAAAACGCCCTAACTTCGATACAAAATATGACACAGACCGTACATGATCCCAAACTACTCGGAATCGAATTCTGTCTTGCCTCATATTGTTCGCGAAGGTGTCAGTATGCGCGCAGCTAATTTTCGTCGCGTTTCTGCACTTCCTGGTCGCGAGCAGCCTTTCGCAGGCCGGGTGGCGGCCAGTGGCATCAGATGTCGATAATAGTGATACAAATCCACTTCGCGTCATATACGAGGCTGCCGCGCAGCTATTCCGTAAAAGTACCTCGGAAGAAAGTCTTATCGAACCCCTATTACAAGGTCTGAGGCTGCGCTCAGCCTTGGCCTAGGAATCTACTGAAATAGCTGTACATCTCAAATTTCACCTCCCAGTGGCCACACATGCCCAGATTAGGTGTTTTCAATGATCTACTCCAAACAAAAACAGTTTAGAAGTGATATTGAAGACAAATAAAGAAAAAAGTTTGTTTTTTGAATTTATTTCCAAAATATTTGAAAATTTTGAATTTTTGAAATTTGAAAAAAAAAGTTGTTTCTACGCATACTCAAGTTAGAGCAAACCTGAGGCCTAATGTTTCAATTGAGGCTGTGCACTCTGACCTAGACTTTAGGACACCCACGAAATTGTAAATAGTTCCAGTGTTTTTGGGTCTTTATCAACTGTACTGCCTGTGTACTGCCCTACCAAACCTTCTGTAAACTACTGCAGGGAAAAGACGGAACACAACATATTGTACCAGTGTTCTTTTAAAATGGCTTGTTTCGGTCGCGATAGGCTTCATGCGTAAAACCCGTATCGACTTAGGGAACCCCATAGTAACAAATTAGCATGTTTCACATGACCTGGTTCCCACCATTTGAGAAAACCCCAATCCGAGTATTTAGATGTTGAACTGATTTGGTTGGGGAACTTATTGGAAAAAAACTTTTTTGTGTTGACTTCAGGGCATAGGCTCAATCCATCTGTATCACTCAGGGTCTGACTTAGGCACCTATGGAGATACAAATTTAAAAAAAGAATTTGAGTTGGTTTACATGTTTTTTCAGCCAACTATGGGCATTATGAGTTCACACTAACGGAATTTGAATTTGAATGAATATACATTTTCAGCCAACTACACAGATTGTTGAGTGCAATTATATGGAATTTAAATGCTGAGTTTTTGATGCGTTGGAAGCAAGGTTTAGCGAAAATACGGAAGAAACAAGGTGCAGGGTAATCCTTAATTTATTTAAAGGGTGCAGGTAGTATTTGTTAAAGGGTGCAGGCAGGATTGCCCCGGCTCCTAAATCGAAGAAATGCCAATCGATTTATTCTGAGATTGGGCTATAATGGGCATGATTCATGACGATGTGTTTGAGAAAATTTTCAGTTCATTCTTCAGCACCTAATTTCGGGGGGGGGTGAGGGGGGGGATGGGTGTTTGGTGGATAAGGTGGGTATGGGGGGTGAGTATGATGAGTATGGATGTGGGGTGAATGGGTGGGTCAAATCCGAGAGAATGGTTGTATGATGGGTGGGTAATGTGGATGGGTGGGCGGTTGAATGGTGGGCTATTTCGACTATCAAACAATCCCTGTTTGGGATTCTAAGGATGAATATTGTGTGCAGTAGTGTAAATACCCAGGATCCATATATTAATTTCAAGTCATGCCTCTTATTTCTATCTAGGGGAGGGGGGGGGGGGGGGGGGTCAGCCTCGGCATTACTTTTTAGGCTAATATGTAATTATACATAGTTCGCCTTATTACGAGCGTGAGGTTGAGAGGGGGGCAGCCTGATTGCTTCACTGGTGCCAACCACCAATAGGGAGGGTGGGCTAATCATCCCCCTGGAGAGGGGTTTTGGCCTGTTCATTGTTTAATGTAATATTAATGTTTTGTAATGCAATATTAGTGTATGTGATCTAAGGTAATGTAATGTGCTTGAATGTCATGTATTGTTATGTAATATGTAATGTAATGTAATGAAATATTTAATGTAATATAATGTAGTGTAATGTAGTGCAGTGTAGTGTAGTGCAGTATAGTATAGTGTCAAATAGTGCAGTGTAATTTAATGTTATGTAATGCGATGCAATGCACTGGGACAATTAACCGCCGATCTTTCCCTGCTATGTCCCAGGTCTTCATCGATGCGCCCCACCCAGCTAGTGGAACCGTACCAAAAGTACTGAAATGTAATGTATTGTAATATATTGTAGTGTAATGTAATGCAATGCAATGGGCCAATAAACTAATACCCCCCTGCGTTGTCCCAGGTCTTCATCGATGCGCCTCACCCGGCCAGTGGAACCGTACCAAAAGATGTGACGCCTTTTTTCGAAGGCCCATACTATGAGTGGTTCACTGTTGACGCTAGCGTAAGTATTGCCAGAGAGAGCCAAAGGGTGTGTGGGGGGAGGGGCGGGGTGGGGGGAGGCAAGGCGTCGGGGGGGAGGGGCTAAGTGTGTGGGGGGGCAGGGGGGGGCTAAAGTGTGTGTTTTGGGTCGGGTGGGGGGAGGGAGGAGGTGGGCTAAAGGGTGGGCGTGCATGCGTGTGTGGGCAGAGTCAACTCAACGCAAAGGAGCAAAGCTGCGCTACCAGAGAGTCTCAGAGATCTCCGGATGCTCCCGAGGAAAAGATAAAGTAACATGGTGCTCTGGTAATCTCTGTGTTAGGTTTGGATAGTATGATGACGCATCTGATAGCTTGATGCTGATGAGTAATACTAATGCGATATTTGTGGAGTTTCCAACTTCCATATTTGTATATATAAATATGACGTAACCGTGTGACATTCTCACCCCATCCCTCCCATGCGCCAGCTATCCACCCATCCACCACCACCCCCTCCACCCCACCCACCCTCTCTTCCAGCATATCCCTTCCTCCTCCCTCAGCTCCTCAACCTCAACACATACGCTACTCCAGTACTACTAAAGCCGCGCGCCTGGCAGCGCGTTGCCGCGTTGCCTTATGACCCCTCTGCGCAAAACGCAGAGTTTTTTCACACCCCGTGGGGCGCAGCGCACAGTTTTTTTTGCGCTTTTGCACTATAAAGCGCTGATCAATTTGACGTTTGTGCGCTTTAAGCGCTGACCAATTTGGCAGGAAGTAGTGCCCTGTCCTACTCCCCTACTTCTCCCAACCTCTTGATTACAACTAATTACGATACTTATGAGCCTTCCAACTTCTATATTTTTATATACCATAAATACAGTTTGATGCATGATACGATTGTATGATTAAATTACTAATGCAGTGCTTGTGTGGCATGGGGTGGGTTACGCTTTACAGAACAGGTTACACCTGTGTGTACACCTTACAGAACAGGTTACACCTTTGTGTGTACACCTTTACAGAACAGGTTACACCTTGTGTTACACCTTACAGAAACAGGTTACACCTTGTGCTGTACACCTTACAGAAAACAAGTTACACCCTTGTGTACACCTTACAGAACAGGTATACACCTGTGTGGTACACCTACATACAGAACAGGTTACACCTGTGTTACCACCTACATAACAGTTACACCTTGTGTGTTGGTTACACCTTGTTGGTACAGAACAGTTTACACCTATGCTGTGTACACCTACACCTTGTGTACACTTACAGAACAGTTACACCTTGGTTACACTTACAAACAGGTTACACCTTGTGTGTGTTACACCTGTGTTTTTACATACCTGTACAGGTTACACCTTTGTGTACACTTACGAACTTAACAGTACCACCTTACAGAACAGGTTACACTTGTTGTACAACCTAGAAACAGTGTTACACCTTTTGTACACCTTACAGAACAGGTTAACAACCTTGTCACACCTTACAGAACAGGATTAACACTTGTGTGTAAGCAGCCTTACAGAACAGGTAACCACCGTTGTGTCTTACCACCCTTACAGAAAGGTAACACCTTGTGGTGTACACCTACAGAACAGGTTAACACCTTGTGTGTACAACCTTACAGAACAGTAACACCTTGCTGTGTACACCTTTACAGAAACAGCGTAACACCTTTGTGTGTACACCTTACAAACCAGTATACCTTGTGTGTGTACCACCTTACAGAACATAATACCAGTGATTACACCTTACAGAACAGTTACACCTTGCTCGGGGTACCTTGCTCGGTGCACCTTGTGTGTACACCTTAGAACACTGTTACACCTTGTGTGTTACACCTTGCTAGGGGTAGATCACATTTTAGCCGGCCAATGACTGTGTTTTGGTTTTGTGGCAGCGTTGCAAGTTGCGCAACTTAGTGCAACCCCAGTGCAACGTGCTGCCCCTGACCCCTGACATTGTATTGCCTGGGCAGAGAGTTGTAACTTTTATTTTAGCTACTTTTTCATTTATAGGCAACATATGGCAGCACCTTTTCTAGAACATACATTGTTACCACATGGGGCAAGATAGCTTATAGCTTGTCTTCTTGCCCAATTCTTCATTTTGCGCAACGCATGGTAGCCACTGAATGGAAACCCAAAGCATTCAGCGCATAAAAGAAATACCTGTCATGACAGCTGTCAGTCGCACCGAATCCCAGCCACCTTCAGGCTTGCCCAAGGACAGGCCAGGAAGCTGCCTAGAAGCCTGCCTAAATGTAGCTAGCTCCGGGTTTGGCCCAAGGACAGGAGAGGAGCTGCCTAGAAGCTGCTACGTGTCTGTCCAGCTTGGCCCAAGACAGGAAAGGGAGCTTCCCTCCAAACCCTAACCCCTCAAACCTAACCCCTCAAACCTAGCCCTCAAACCTAACCCCAACCCCCTCTCCCTCAAACCTAACCCCTCAAACCTAATCCCTGCAAACCTAACCCCAGACCCTTCCTCCCCCTCAAACCTAACCCCTCCAACCCAACCCAACCTCCCCTGCCTAACCCCTCCAACCCAACCCCAGCCTAACCCCTCCAACCCAACCCCAACCCTCCTCCCCTGCCTGTGTATATTTCCAGGAGAGCGCACAGTTGGAATATGATGTTGCTAAACTGGAGGCCATCGACTAATACATCTCCGAAGTATTAACAGAGGACCCTTTGACGCATCATTGGCTTCTTCACAAGTAAGTACCTGCATGTATGTTACGGTATGTGTATGCGTGTGTTTACAGTATGTGTATACATGTATGTGTTGTGTTGCCAGTATTAACAGAGCAAGGCCCTTTGACGGCATCATGGCTTCTCACAAGTAAGTAAAAGTACCTGCATGTGTATACGTGTTATGTCGGTGTGTGTACAGTATGTGTATACGTTGTATGTTTGCCCTATACAAGTATGTGTATATGTATGTCTACAGTATGTTGTATACGTGTGTTCTATGTGTACGTAGTGTTTTGTGTTACAGTACATGTATTGTGTATTTACACTATTGTATACGTATTTCTGGTGTGCAAGTACAGTATGTGTATGTGTATGTTACATATGTGTATACGTGTAGTTGTGTTGCAGTACAGTATGGTGTATGTGTTATTTACATAGTGTTTACGTGTATGTTTGTGCAGTTGCAGTACAGTATGATGGATGTGTCATGTAGTATGTGTATACGTATGTTGGTGCAGTATGAGTTGTATGTACAGTTATGTGTATACGTGTATTTTGTGTTGCAGATACAGTATGTATGGTAGTTACAGTATGTGTATACTGTGTATGTTTGTGTTGCAGTACAGTATGTGTATGTGTATGTTACAGTATGTGTATACGTGTATGTTTGTGTTTCAGTACAGTATGTGTATGTTATTTACAGTTATGTTAACAGTACTTTGTACAGACAGTATTGTATGTGTACTGATATTTACGTGTATTTACAGTTATTGCTATACGTGTAGTTTGCTGTTGCCAGCTACAGTATGTGTATGTGTCATGTACAGATGTGTATGTGTATTTTTGTGTTGCAGTACAGTATGTATAATGTATATTACAGTATGTGTATACGTGTATTTTGCAGATACATTGACTATGTTATTTCAGTAATGTAGTAATAACGTGATATGTTTGGTATCCATACAGATATGGTATGTGTATGTTACAGTATGAGTATACGGTATGTTTGTGTTGCAGTACAGATAATGGTAGTATTACCGTAATTGAAGGTAAGTTGCGAAATACAGTTACAAATATGTGTATGGGATATTAACGTATGTCCCCGGTATGTTAGTGTGCAGACATATGCTTATTGTATTTACAGTAATTGAAACGTTGTAGTTTGTGTCGTACATTAGTACTGTCGTATGTACTGTGTAACGTGCTATGTTTGTGTTACAGTACAAGTATTGTACTGCGTATACAGTGTACTACGTGTATGTACCCCAGTATGTGTAACGTGTATGTTTGTGTTCAGTACAGTAGGGCTATGTTACAGCAGTACGTGGACTTTGTGTATACCAAGTATTGTAGGTAATTGTACAGTATGTGTATACAGTCTTTTGGTTAGTACAATATGGGTATGTTGTCGTACATAGTGTATACGTGTATGTTTGTGTTGCAGATTACCATATGTGTATGTGTATGTTACAGTAAATGTGTATACTTGTATTTTTGATCAGTATGTAACGTACCGTTTTGTTGTTGCAGTTACATATTGTATGTGTATGTTACAGTATGTGTATACGTGTATGTTTGTGTTGCAGTACAGTATGTGTATGTGTATGTTACAGGTATGTGTATACGTGTATGTTGTGTGCATCGTTACAAGTTTATGTGTATGTGTATGTACACGTATGTGTATACGTGTATGTTCATGGTTGCAGTACAGTATGTGTATACGTGTATTTAGTATCGCAGTACACCCCCGTATGTAGTATGTAATGTACAGTATGTGTATATACTAGTAGTTTGGTTACCTGTTGGCAGTACAGTATGTGTATGTGTTAATCTACAGTATGTGTATACGTGTATGTTTGTGTTGCAGTACAGTATGTGTATGTGTATGTTACAGTATGTGTATACGTGTATGTACGTGTTACAAGCTACAGTTGTATGTTGTGTTGCAAGTACAGTATTGTTGTATATGTGTATTTGTGTAGCCATACAGTATGTATACGTGTTATGATTCACAGCTATGTGTAACGGTATTTTGTGTTGCAGCTACAGTATGTGTATAGTATGTTACGTATGTGTATACTGTATGTTTGTGTTGCAGGTACAGTATGTGTGTGCTATGTTACAGTATGTGTATACGTGGTCTATGTGTGCGTTGCAGTTACCCGAGTATGTGTATGTTATTGTTACAGTATGTGGTATACGTGTTATGTTTTGTGTGCATACAGTATGTGTATGTGTATGTTACAGTATGTGTATACGTGCAGTTGTTTGCAGCTCATATGTGTATGTATGTTACAGTATTGTACGGTATGTCTTGTGTTCCAAGTATGTTGTATGTGTTATGTGTATGTACAGTATTTATACATGTGGTGCATTATGTCGTATTTACTTTATTGTTCTGGTATTAGAGAGCAAGCTTCTCACAAGTGATACCTGCAATGTGCTATGGCCGCTGTGTGTGTGTGCTGCACAGTACAATATGTGCTTTATGTGCGATCTGTTATTACAGTAGTATAATTGTCCTTATGTGATAATTGACGTTACATTGCTGACATAGTATGTCGAACCTTTTTATAACGCATCATTGTATGTTATCTCACAAAGTGCAGTACCTGCATGGTATGCTTGATGTGTGTGTTGCCAGACAGTATGTGTATAGCTGTAATGGTTTGTGTTATCCGTAAGGTATGTGTATGTGTATTTTACATACTATGTGTATTGTGATATGTTTGGTGTTGCAAGTACAGTAATGTGTATGTGTATGTTAGCGTATGTGTTACTACTGTATGTTTGTGTTGCAGTACAGTACGTGTTATGTGTATGTTACAGTATGTGTATAAGTGTCTGTTGATGTGTTGCACTTACAAGGTATGCGTATTGTATGTTACTGTATGTTATACGTGTATGTTGGTTGGCAGTCAGTATGTGTATGTGTATGTTAACAGTATGGTGTATACGTGTATGTTTGTAGTTGCAGTACAGTATGCGTATTGTGTACTGTTACAGTATGTGTATACGTGTATGTTTGTGTTGCAGTACATAGTATGTGTATGTGTATGTTCAGCGATATAGTGTATACGTGTATGTTTTGTGTTGCAGTACAGGGCTTATGTGTATGTGTATGTTACACGTATGTGTATACAGGTATGTGTGTTTGCATATGTGGTGTATGTGTACTTGGTGTGTCGTGCTGGGGTTATTGAGAGAGCAAGGCTTCTCACAAGTGAGTACCAACTGCAAATTGTATGTTGCGGTGTGTGTGTGTGTGTCACAGTACAATAATGTGTTTATCGTGCATGCTTGTTGTTACAGTATGTTGAATTTGTGTACTGTAAATGTGTGTTGTTATTTGTGTTCAGTGCTGACAGAGCACGACTTTTTAATCGGGAATCATTGCTTCTCTCACAAGTGAGTACCTGCTATGTGTAATGTTGCGGTGTGTGTGTGTGTTGCACGTACAGTATCGGTGTTTATGTGCAATGCTTAGCTTTTAATCTACAGTATGTGTAATGTGTACCTGAACTGTGTGTGTTACCACCACCGTGCTGACAGAGCCGACCTTTTTACGGTTCGCCATCACCTGGTTCTAAAGTGAGTACCTGCTGTGTATAGTGTGTCGTTACAGTATGTTGTATACAGGTCTCGAGCAAGGTGAGCTTAACGAACCCGGTGTCGTAAAACCACGTCCTTAGTAGGGTCAACTGTCCCGGGCAAAGTGTGACTTACTTGAATGTTCTATAAATTTTCAAATTTTCACTTTTTGTATACCGCGGTGTGTGTAGGTGACTATAGCTCTCTATATAGGGTCGGGTAATGTAGGCGTCGCCATCACTGGTCCAGCTCTCTATATAGGGTCTCTATAGCTTTCACTATAGTCCGGCTTACGCTGTGGTGTCCTTAACTTCAAGTCCGTGAGTGAATTGTATTAACA
>JAJSRW010001837.1:15000-20038 GCA_022414725.1 Microglena sp. YARC | reverse complement strand
GGGATAATGCCTGAGTTAAGCTAGGGATTCGTGAGTATCGTGCAAGTAATCAATGAAAATCAGAGTGCCTACGGGTGGCCTCACGGGGTGCTCACGGGGTGCATCAACGGGGCTGCCTCACGGGGTGCCTGCACGGGGTGACACTGCGGGGGCTCGCGGGGCGCCTCACGGGTGCCTCTCTGGGGTGCATCAACGGAGATAGCATGCGGGGCGCCTCAGGGGTGCCTCGGGGTCTGCACGGGGTGCCTCACGGGGGTGCTCATGGCGGGGTGCCTCAGAGAGAGCGCTCACGGGGTGCCTCACGGGGTGCATCACGGGGTTGCTCGCGGGGCGCTCACGGGGTGCCTCACGGGGTGCTCGCAGAGAGACGCCTCACGGGGTGCCTCGCGGGGCTGAAGAAGAACTTAAGAATGTGCGGGAGGCTCTAAGCGGAGCGTTTTGGAGCGGAGCGGCGCCCAGGGCGGAGCCCTCCCACCAAAAACAAAGTGACAATGCTAGGACCTCAATATCTATTAACGGTCAGCCACTGTACAACCAGCTATAACAGATTACATACAAATAGGTAACTTAATAAGCCATATATATAGATATACAAAGATAGATAGACATAACTGTTTGCACATCAGGCTATGAACTAAGCTGAAAGCTTAACTAACATAGGTTAGTATGAAAGAGTTGGAGACAATCAGAGTTGCCCTCTCACATTCTCCCTAAGTGCCAATGCAGCAAAGGACTTTCAATGAATTGAGAGGGCTCAATCCACCTAAGTGCCAATGGCAGGCAAAGGACTCAATGAATTCGCAGAGGGCTCAATGCCCCTAAGTGCCAATTGCAGTACGGACTTAAGTGAATTGGAGAAATCCAATCCACCTAGTGCAATGAAGCAAAGGGACTTAGTGAAATTGGAGGCAACTGACGCTATGAACCGGAACACGCCTGCTGAAACAGCCTTAATAAGGCTGGTTTTAATTTGAAAGGGATGAACTCGAACGTGTATGAAATGCATAAGGTAATTTTCAATCATCCAAAGGATACCTTTAAGGTCGTGAAATGGCTGGGAAAAGGGCAGCTGCAAAGAGCAAAGCTTAAGTTAGTCAAGAGGCTATGAACCTTAACAAGACTATAAGTCTCAACAAGTCAAGGTGGGTAAAGTTGGAGGAGGGGAAAGGTCTATCTCTTTCAAAGGGGCACGTTAAGGGTAACGACACCAGAGAAAGAGGCTAAGAACACCGGTTTTACAGGGACGTTGGGTACGGTCTCTTCTAAGAGATGAAGAGCACGTGCTTAAGGTCTCTAAAACCTCCGAAGACTCAAACCAATGAGGAACCACACAGCTGAGCTTAAAGGGTCTCTCAAAGGGCAACGAGACGGGGTCGAGGTAAGGTAAGAATAGGAGGGGCCAAGCTGACACTAAGGGGCTCTATCAGAACAAGCCGTCCCGCTCGAACTGATTAAGTTCATGCCTCCTAAGTCGAGCGGCGTCAGCTAACGGTCTCTAAGAGCAGATTCCACTCCCCTAATTGAGCGTGAGGCTGTCGTATCCTTAGAGAGGAGAGAGGAATGGGGGGGAGGTGGAATGAGAGATGGATTGAGGGTGAAGATTGCACAAGGCATATCACAATCTTTTCGAACAAGGGCTGAATCTCAGCGGATCGTAGCAACAGGCCACTCTGCCGCTTACATACGCCGTTCGCAGGCCCAAGTCGTCTACAACGGATTTACGCCAAGACGAGTGAAATTGTCATGCTCGGCGCCAGCCCCGTGTTGTGACGGGACAGGGGAAGCCAACGGGTATGCTCCTGCGTCCGGAAGAACCGGAACGTAATTAGGTAGTCGGGTGACGCGCCATCGGGATAAAGTGGCGTCGGCACCTAGCACAGCTTTTCTGACTTAGAGGCGTTCAGCTTAGCTTACGGGATGTTAGCTTTGCGCCATTGGCTTTTCAGCAGCGCATTACCATTAATCGACCCGGGCGGTTCCTCTCGTACTGAGCCGAATTACTATGGGCGGAACGGATTCAACAGTAGGGTAAAACTAAACCTGGTCCTCACGCGGTCTAAACCCAGCTCGTTCCCTATTAGTGGGTGGCAAGGTACACAAACGCTTGGTGATTCTGCTTCCCATGATAGGAGAGCCGACATGCGAAGGATAAAAAGCAACGTCGCTAATGAACGCTTGGCTGCCAACAGCCAGTTACCTGTGGTAACTTTTCTGAGACACCTCTAGCTTCAAATCCCGGGGAAGGGGCTAAAGGATCGATAGGCATGCTTTCAGCAGTTTTTATTCCGTACTGGAAAATCAAATCAAATGAGCTTTTTACCCTTTTGTTCTAACACGAGATTTCTGTCTCGTTGAGCTCATCTTAGGAAGCGTTATCGTTTCCGTTAACAGATGTGCCGCCTCAGCAAACTCCCCCACCTGACAATGTCTTCCATCTGGATCAGCGTGCTAACGAGGCTTAGTTTTATAGCTTTAAAGACTAAAGGCAGGGACAGAGTCCCGCCTCCAAACATAATGGAATAAGTAAACACCAACGTTAAAAGTAGTGGTATTTTCACCGGCGCCGTAAAGCTCCCCACTTATTCTACACGCTCTTAAGTCATTTCACAAAGTCGGACTAGAGTCAAGCTCAACAGGGGTCCTTTCTTTCCGCCGCTTTATTCCAAGCCCGTTCCCGCTTGGCTGGGTTTCGGCTAGATAGTAGATAGGGATCAGAGTGGGAATCTCATTAATCCATTCATTTGCGCGTCACTAATTAGATGACGAGGCATTTGGCTACCTTAAGAGAGTCATAGTTACTCCGCCGTTTACCCCTGCGGCTTTGGTTGTTTTTTCACTTTGACTTCAGAGCACTGGGCAGAAATCACATTGTTGGTCAACATCCTTTAGGAACAGCAATGCTTTGTTTTTAATTAAACAGTCGGATTTCCGCTTCGTCCTACCAGTTCTGAGTCGATTGTTCGTCGCCTAGGGAACGTCCCGTTTAACGGGGACTCTCTAACCCCGTCCGCCCCCAGGCACGCAGGGCAGGTCCATCTCGCCCTTGCGGAGCTCGACAGACCTCGACGGCCCGCGGTTTCACAGACGCAGACCCCTAGACCCAAATCCTCAGAGCCAATCCTTTTCCCGGAAGTTACGGATCTATTTTGCGACTTCCCTTATTAACATTGTTCTATCGACTAGAGGCTGTTCACCTTGGGAGACCTGATGCGGTTATGAGTACGACCCTGGCAAGATCGTAGCCGCTCCCCGGGATTTTCAAGGACCGTTGTTCGCGGCTCCGGACACCGCGAGAAGTGCGGTGCTTTACCAGCTGCTGGGCCTATCTCCGAATGATTCGATTCCAGGGCCGTCGAGCTGTTAAAAAGAAAAGAGAACTCTTCCCAGGACGAACACCGACGTCTCCCGGCTCGCTTACGTTACCGTCAGCCGCTTGTCCAGGTAATGGAATCTTACCCTTTTCCCTTTCGATGGGGCAGCGCGAGTAAACGCGCTCTTGATAGCAGGATTACTCATCTCTTAGGATCGACTAACCCATGTCAATTGCTGTTCAATGGAACCTTTCTCCACTTCAGTCTTCAAAGTTCTCATTTGAATTTTGCTACTACCACCAAGATCTGCACTAGGTAACGTTTCACTCAGGCTGCACGCTCAAGCTGCGCAACGATACCGCACGCCTCCTACTATGGAAACTTTCGCACTCGTCTCCATGGCCGAGTATAGGTCGCGCGCTTAAGCGCCATCCTTTTCGGGGCTTAATTGATTCGGCAGGTGAGTTGTTACACACTCCTTAGCGGATTTCGACTTCCATGACACCGTCCTGCTGTCTATATCAATCAACACCCTTTGTGGGATCTAGGTTAGCGCGCAGTTTGGCACCTAGAACTCGGCTATCGGTCTCTTCATCCCGCATCGCCAGTTCTGCTTACCAAAAATGGCCACTTGGGAGCTCACATTGACTGCGTCGGTTCAGTTAAGCAACGCGACGCGTCCCGGTACCTATTTAAAGTTTGAGAATGGTGAAGGATGTTACATCCCGAACCTCTTAATCATTCGCTTTACCTGATACAACTGAATCAAGCTCCAGCTATCCTGGGGGAAACTTCGGAGGGAACCAGCTACTAGATGGTTCGATTAGTCTTTCGCCCCTATACCCAAGTCCGAAAAAGCGATTTGGGCACCGTCAGCACATCTACGAGCTTCCACCGAGGTTTCCTCGCGCTTCACCCTGCTCAGGATAGTTTCACCATCTTTCGGGTCCCAACAGGTATGCTTCGCACTCAAACCTTTCAGACAGCAAAAGATCATCGGTGCGGTCGATGGTGCAGTCCGAAGACGTCCCAGCCAGTCAGGTTACTTACGCTTCATGGGTTTACAACCCACCAACTCGCATACATGTTAGACTCCTAGGTCCGTTGTTTCAAGACGGGCCGTTGACAGGCTTCTGCAGCATCTTGTCGACGCAGTTCAAAGGACCGAGCGACGATCACACCTCGATCCGACCGACGGCATGACCAGGGTAAACAAACCCGGCTGTTATCCGCAGTCGAATGCCATGCTGAACGCAGCACGCAGCGCATACAGACGGTCGTCAGAACGCCCATAAGCTACGTGCAACGACACCTTGCAACGGCTTCCCTCTTAACAATTTCAAGCACTTTTTAAATCTCTTTTTCAAAGTTCTTTTCATCTTTCCCTCACGGGTACTTGTTCGCTATCGGATCCTCTCGTCAGTATTTAGCCTTAGAAGGGATTTACTCCCATTTTGCACTGCACTTCCCAAACAATGCGACTCTCGAAAGCCCTCGTGGAACGGACAAACACGCTAGGACGCGACGGGGTTATCACCTCTCGGACGCTGCTTCCAGCAGACTTAGGTCCCGGCTGCCGTAGAGGGAACTTCTATAGACTACAATTCTTCAAAGGAAGATTTTCAAGTTGGGCTATTCCGGTTTCACTCGCCGTTACTAGCGGAATCCTGGTTAGTTTCTTTTCTCCGCTTATTGATATGCTTAAGTTCAGCGGGTGTTCTTGCTGA
>JAJSRW010001837.1:0-10000 GCA_022414725.1 Microglena sp. YARC | reverse complement strand
AGCTAGACCTGGCCGACGCCGCATTTTGGTTACATTTCAGGTAACATTTGCGGCCCGGCCGTGGCACTGCCGTGAGGGACTACGTGAGCTAGACCTGGCGACGCCGCATTTTGGTTACATTTCAGGTAACATTTGCGGCCCAAGCGTGGCACTGCGTGGGGGACTACCGTGAGCTAGACCTGGCCGACGCGCATTTTGGTTTACATTTTAGGTAACATTTGCGGCCTCTGCGTGGAACTACCGTGATAGTACCGTGAGACTACCGTGAGACAACCGTGAGACAACCCAGAGATTACCGTGAGGCAACCCAGAGGCTACTCAAAGCCGCTTTTGGTCGACGCCGCATTCCTCTTCCCCCGGACATAAGGTGGACCTTAGAGCAGAACCTACCCAACCTAAGTGGCTGCTCCTTTTTTCCAGCCCTGGCGCAGGGGCCTCTGACCCCAGCACCCTGTTTTGGCTCTGAAAATGTGTTCATTGGTATTACTTTTGGGGCTCCAGCCAGGCCCCAACCACACCCAGCCAGACAGCAAAAACTTATAATAATTCCCATAAATCAACCTGACGTCTGATTGTCCTGATTTTTGGTGCCATAAATCTGAAAAAAAAACGCCCGATCTACGTAGGTGCTCAGCAGTAGGATGCAGTTGCGTTCAGAAGTGTTCATATATCAGAACTTGTAAAGGTAAAGGCGACGCAACGGGTACGAGGGAAGAATTTCGGAATAGAGACTCACCATACCCTTTTCGTTGGTCCCAAGACTTGGTATACAGTAAGATATAATTTAAACAAAGCTATAACCAGAAGGACAAGAGTAGAAAACAAGTTTGGAGTTGTCGTCGGAAAGCTCGCAGCTTATTTGCTCCCCAGGGGTTACACCCAGAGCAGGTACTTGGGCAAGAATTTCGATCATGAGACTCACATACCCTTTTCGTTGGTCCCAAGACTTGGTATAACAGTAAGATATAATTTAAACAAAGCTATAACAGAAGGACAAGAGTAGAAAACAAGTTTGGAGTTGTCGTCGGAAAGCTCGCAGCTTATTTGCTCCCTGGGGTTACACCCAGAGCAGGTACTTGGGCAAGAATTTCGATCATGAGACTCACCATACCCTTTTCGTTGGTCCCAAGACTTGGTATACAGTAAGATATAATTTAAACAAAGCTATAACCAGAAGGACAAGAGTAGAAAACAAGTTTGGAGTTGTCGTCGGAAAGCTCGCAGCTTATTTGCTCCCCTGGGGTTACACCCAGAGCAGGTACTTGGGCAAGAATTTCGATCATGAGACTCACCATACCTTTTCGTTGGTCCCAAGACTTGGTATACAGTAAGATATAATTTAAACAAAGCTATAACAGAAGGACAAGAGTAGAAAACAAGTTTGGAGTTGTCGTCGGAAAGCTCGCAGCTTATTTGCTCCCCTGGGGTTACACCCAGAGCAGGTACTTGGGCAAGATTTCGATCATGAGACTCACCATACCTTTTCGTTGGTCCAAGACTTGGTATACAGTAAGATATAATTTAAACAAGCTATAACAGAAGGACAAGAATAGAAAACAAGTTTGGAGTTGTCGTCGGAAAGCTCGCAGCTTATCTGCTCCCCTGGGGTTACACCCAAAGCAGGTACTTGGGCAAGAATTTCGATCATGAGATCACCATACCCTTTTCGTTGGTCCAAGACTTGGTACAGAGTAAGATATAATTTAAATAAAGCTATAACCAGAAGGAAAAGAGTAGAAAACAAGTTTGGAGATGTCGTCGGACAGCTCGCAGCTTATTTGCTCCGCCTGAGGTTACACCCAGAGCAGGTACTTGAGCAAGATCTTTTTAAATGAGAGAGCATTCGAAACAAATTGGATGGCCCCAAGAGTTTGTGTATGGCTAGATATGACTTAAACCGACCTGTGGCCAAGAGTAAAGGGTCATGAATCAGGTATTAATAAATAGAGAAAATGTTGGGTGAGCTGAGCCCCCAAGGGTTACACCCAGAGCAGGTACTTGGGCAAGATTTTTTAAATGAGAGAGCATTCGAACAAATTGGATGGCCCAAGAGTTTGTGTATGGCTAGATATGACTTAAATCGACCTGTGGCCAAGAGGAAAGGGTCATGAATCAGGTATTAATAAATAGAGAAAATGTTGGGTGAGCTGAGCCCAAGGGTTACACCAGAGCAGGTACTTGGGCAAGATCTTTTTAAATGAGAGAGCATTCGAAAAATTGGATGGCCCAAGAGTTTGTGTATGGCTAGATATGACTTAAACCGACCTGTGGCCAAGAGGAAAGGGTCATGAAATCAGGTATTAATAAATAGAGAAAATGTTGGGTGAGCTGAGCCCCTAGGGTTACACCCAGAGGCAGGTACTTGGGCAAGATCTTTTTTAAATGAGAGAGCATTCGAAACAAATTGGATGGCAAGAGTTTGTGTATGGCTAGAGATATGACTTAAACTTGGGCCGACCTGTGGCCAAGAGGAAAGGGTCAGGAATCAGGTATTAATAAATAGAGAAAATGTTGGGTGAGCTGAGCCCCTAGGGTTACACCCAGAGCAGGTACTTGGGCAAGATCTTTTTAAATGAGAGAGCATTCGAAACAAATTGGATGGCCCAAGAGTTTGTGTATGGCTAGATATGACTTAAACGACCTTGTGGCCAAGAGGAAAGGGTCAGGAATCAGGTATTAATAAATAGAGAAAATGTTGGGTGAGCTGAGCCCCCTAGGGTTACACCCAGAGCAGGTACTTGGGCAAGATCTTTTTAAATGAGAGAGCATTCGAAACAAATTGGATGGCCCAAGAGTTTGTGTATGGCTAGATATGACTTAAACCGACCTTGTGGCCAAGAGGAAAGGGTCAGGAATCAGGTATTAATAAATAGAGAAAATGTTGGGTGAGCTGAGCCCCCTAGGGTTACACCCAGAGCAGGTACTTGGGCAAGATCTTTTTAAATGAGAGAGCATTCGAAACAAATTGGATGGCCCCAAGACTTAAAGTTTGTCAGGTATGGCTAGATATTGACTTTTTAAACGACCTGTGGCCAAGAGGAAAGGGTCAGGAATCAGGTATTAATAAATAGAGAAAATGTTGGGTGAGCTGAGCCCCTAGGGTTTACACCCAGAGCAGGTACTTTGGGCAAGATCTTTTTAATGAGAGAGCATTCGAAACCCTAGGCCCAGGTAATCAGGTATTAATAAATAGAGTTGGGTGAGCTGAGCCCCCCCAGAGCAGGTACTTGGGCAAGATCTTTTTAAATGAGAGAGCATTCGAAACAAATTGGATGGCCAAGAGTTTGTGTGTATGGCTAGATATGACTTAAACCGACCTGTGGCCAAGAGGAAAGGGTCAGGAATCAGGTATTAATAAATAGAGAAAAATGTTGGGTGAGCTGAGCCCTAGGGTTTACACCAGAGCAGGTACTTGGGGAAGATCTTTTTTAATGAGAGAGCATCTTTTTTAAATGAGAGAAACAAATTGGATGGCCCCAAGAGTTTGTGTATGGCTAGATTATGACTTAAACCGACCTGTGGCCAAGAGGAAAGGGTCAGGAATCAGGTATTAATAAATAGAGAAAATGTTGGGTGAGCTGAGCCCCCTAGGGTTACACCCAGAGCAGGTACTTGGGCAAGATCTTTTTAAATGAGAGAGCATTCGAAACAAATTGGATGGCCCCAAAGAGTTTGTGTATGGCTAGATATGACTTAAACCGACCTGTGGCCAAGAGGAAAGGGTCAGGATCAGGTATTAATAAATAGAGAAATGTTGGGTGAGCTGAGCCCCTAGGGTTACACCCAGAGCAGGTACTTGGGCAAGATCTTTTTTAAATGAGAGAGCATTCGAAACAAATTGGATGGCCCCAAGAGTTTGGTGTATGGCTAGATATGACTTAAACCGACCTGTGGCCAAGAGGAAAGGGTCAGGAATCAGGTATTAATAAATAGAGAAAATGTTGGGTGAGCTGAGCCCCTAGGGTTACACCCAGAGCAGGTACTTGGGCAAGATCTTTTTAAATGAGAGAGCATTCGAAACAAATTGGATGGCCCCAAGAGTTTGTGTATGGCTAGATATGACTTAAACCGACTGTGGCCAAGAGGAAAGGGTCAGGAATCAGGTATTAATAAATAGAGAAAATGTTGGGTGAGCTGAGCCCCTAGGGTTACACCCAGAGCAGGTACTTGGGCAAGATCTTTTTAAATGAGAGAGCATTCGAAACAAATTGGATGGCCCCAAGAGTTTGTGTATGGCTAGATATGACTTAAACCGACCTGTGGCCAAGAGGAAAGGGTCAGGAATCAGGTATTAATAAATAGAGAAAATGTTGGGTGAGCTGAGCCCCTAGGGTTACACCAGAGCAGGTACTTGGGCAAGATCTTTTTAAATGAGAGAGCATTCGAAACAGGTATTAATAAATAGAGAAAATGTTGGTTGATGGCCCAGGTAGAGTTTTTTGTGTATGGCTAGATATGACTTAAACCGACCTGTGGCAAGAGGAAAGGGTCAGGAATCAGGTATTAATAAATAGATAAAATGTTGGGTGAGCTGAGCCCCCTAGGGTTACACCAGAGCAGGTACTTGGGCAGATCTTTTTAAATGAGAGAGCATTCGAAACAAATTGATGGCCCAAGAGTTTGTGTATGGCTAGATATGACTTAAACGACCTGTGGCAAGAGGAAAGGGTCAGGAATCAGGTATTAATAAATAGAGAAAATGTTGGGTGAGCTGAGCCCTAGGGTTACACCAGAGCAGGTTACTTGGGCAAGATCTTTTAAATGAGAGAGCATTCAAAACATGAATTGGAATGGCCCAATAGTTTTGTGTATGGTTAGATGTGACATAAAAGAGCTGTTACCAAGAGGAGATGAGTCAGGGAAATGAATTTGAGAGTGTTCGGCGCAAGTTTCAGACCTGACCAGGTGTTACACCCTGAGCAGGTACTTGAGGAAGGATTTTTATAAAGAAGAGCCAACCACTGGATAGATTGTCCTAAGAGTGTGTATATGGTTAGATGTGATTGAAAACAAGCTGTAGCCAAGAGGAAGGGAGTAGAAATGGAATTGAGAGTGTCGCGGTAGGTTATTGCTGACCTGAACCCCTGGTGTTACACCCTGAGCAGGTACCTGAGGAAGCATTTCTCAAGAGAGAGAGTCGCCTGCCTCAAAATGTTTTTCCCAAAACTTTGTAATCGCTCAGATTGATATGCAATACCTGAGTTGTGCCAAGGGGACAAGAGTAGAATCAGAGAAGTATGGGATGGACAGTCCAACGCAGAAAAGGTGACTAGAAGGTTACAGAATAACCCACATAGCAGAATGTTTGGGTGGAGGGCATTGCAACTTAACTATAGACTGAAACGCAGCCTAATAATAGCCTACAATCACCTTAGGGCTAGCGCTGTAAAAACACTCAGTATTCAAGTATAGCCTTGGGAACAGCTGGAAACAACAATGGAAAAATTAGACCGAAAGGGAGTGCAAATAGACGACTTCACTGACTGTGACATATCGGACAATATCGGACAATATGGACAGTACCTCGGACAACATGGGACAGAGTATCGGACAACTTATCGGAAATATCGGACAGTATCGGACAATCATGCGGATAAATAGCCTGGGGAACGTGACTGACGTGGCGAATATCTTGCTCTCCACCAAGCAGGCAACGGTGGTAGTAGAATGCATATAGTGAGTAGGTCAAGGGCAGCGCACGCACTGTGTATTCTGATGATAGTGCAGGGTCTCACGTGCGTCGGTTAGTTCGTGTACAGGATGATGAGTAAGATATAGAGAGTATCTAATAAGATGCTCATATAGATACGTTGGCAGTCTCGCTCGCTGTGGTTGTGCGCGATGAGTCGTGATGATAGGATAATTGTCAGGATATTGTGCCGATATTGTCACGGTTCAGTGAGTCCGGACTTTTCAGCTCCTTTCGGGTCTACATTTTTTTCCAATGTTGTTCCAGGCTGTTCAGGCTATGTTTATGCTTTACAGGCTCCTAAGGTGGTTTGTAGGGCTATTATTAGGCTGCGTTAGTTATGTTAGTGGCATGCTCACCCAAAATTCTGCTATGTGGGTTTCTTCCTTATATCCACTTTCGTTCTTGTGGGACTTCCATATCGTGCTCGTACTCTTGTCCATTGGGCAACTCAGTATGCAATATCATTGAGCGCTTACAAAGTTTTTGGGAGGAACATTTGAGGCAGGGCGAACTCTCTCTCTTGAGAAATGCTTCCTGCAAGTACCTGCAAGGGTGTCACAGGGGTTCAGGTCAGAATACCTGCCGGCGACAACTCTCAATTCCATTTTCTACTCCCTTCTCTTGACTCTACAGCTTGTTTCAATCACATTAACATATAGCACACTCTTAGGACAATTATCCATGCATGGTGCTCTCTTTATAAAAATCCTTCCTCAGTACTGCTCAGGGTGTAACACCTGGGTCGGGTCTGCAAAGGCTTGCGCGACACTGCTCAAATTCATTTCACTCATGCTCCTCTTGGTAAAGTTCTTTTAATGTCGCACATTAACCATACACAAACTATTGGGGCCATCAAATTCATTTTTGAATGCTCTCTCAATTTAAAAAGGATCTTGCCAAGGTACCTGCTTGGTGTAACCGCAAGGTGCTCATCACCCACATTTTCTCTATTTATTAATACCTGATTCTGACCTTTTCCTCTTGGCCACAGGTCGGTTTAAGTCATATCTAGCCATTACACAACTTTGGGGATCCATTTGTTTCGAATGCTTTCTCATTAAAAAAGATCTTGCCGCAAGTACCTGCTCTGGGTGTAACCAAGGTGCTAGCTACGCAAATTTTTATCTATTTAATACTGTTCATGGACTTTCCTCTTGGCCACAGATCGGTTTAAGTCAATATCTATCCATACACAAACTCTTGGGGCCATCAATTTGTTTAGAATGTCTCTCATTTAAAAGATTTCCCCAAGTCTGCTCTGGTGTAACCTAGGGGCTCAGCTCACCCACATTTTATCTCTATTTATTATACCTTGATTCCTGACCTTTCTATTGCACAGGTCGGTTTAAGTCATATTAGCCTAACAACTCTTAGGGCCATACAATTTGTTTCGAATGCTCTGTCATTTAAAAAGATCCTTGGCCAAGTACCTGATCTGGGTGTAACCCTAGGGGGCTCAGCTCACCAACATTTTTCTCTTATTTAATTATACCTGATTACTGTACGCCTTTCCCTCTTGGCACAGATCCTCATCAGCGTTGTAAGGTCCGTACTTTCACGCTCATCGTCTATCCATACAAACTCTTGGGGCCATCAATTTGTTTCGAATGCTCTCCTCATTTAAAAGATCTTGCCCAGTACCGCTGCTCTGGGGTGTAGCACCTAGGGTGGGCGTCGGTTCTCACACGCGTCAGGAAACATATTTCTCCTCATATATATATATAACCATTGGATGCTGGTACGTCTCTCTTGGGAAGACGTGGGTGGTTAGTTAACGTCAATTATATACACTAACTCTTGGAGGCCATCCAATTTTTTCGATCTCTCGCTCATATATAAAAAAGATTCTTGCCCAAGTACCTGCTCTGGGTGTACCCGCTAGGGAGGCTCTGCTCCCAACAATTTCGTCTCTATTTATTAATACCTGATCATGACCCTTTCCTCTTGACACAGGTCGGTTTAAGTCATATTAGCCATTACACAACTTGGGGGCCATCAATTTGTTCGAATGGCTTACACTCTCATTTAAAAGATCTTTACCTGCTCGCACTTAGGGTTTAACCCGTAATGGGGGCGTACAGCTCACCCAAGCTATTTTCTCTTATTTAGTAATACCGTGCTTCTGAACCTTTCCTCTTGGCCACAGGTCGGTTTAAGTCATATCTAGCCTCAACACAACTCTTGGGGCATCCATTTGTTTGAATGCTCTGCTCATTTAAAAAGATTCCCAAGTAACCTGCTCTGGGTGTAGCCTAGGGGGCTCAGCTCACCACATTTCTCGTATTATATTAATATTCATATGATTCGCTGACGAGCCGTTTCTCCTCTTTGCGCCCACCGTAAGAGTCTGTTTAAAGTTCACTATCTAGACATGAAACAAACTCTTGGGGCCATCCGAATTGTGTTGTCGCATCTCTCATGTTAAATGGGAATTTGCCCCAAGGATCCTTGCTCTAGTTGGGTGTACACAACTCAGGTGGGATCAGCTCACACCAAACATTTTCTGCTATTTATTACTACCTTGATTCCTGACCTTTCCTCTTGAAAAGGTCGGTTTTAAGTCTATTAGCCATACACCACTCTGGGGCCATCAATTCTGTTTTCGAATGGCTCTCTCATTTAAAAAGATCTTTTGCCAAGTACCTGCTCTGGGTGTAACTAGGCGGGCTAGCTCACCCAAACACTTTTCTCTATTTATTAATACCTGATTCTGACCCTTTCTCTTGGCCACAGTTCGGTTTAGTCATTTAGCCATACACAAACTCTTGGGCATCATTTGTTTGAATGCTCTCTTCATTTAAAAGATCTTGCCCAAGTACTGCTCTGGGTGTAACTAGGGGGCTCAGCTCACCAATATTTTTCTCTATTATTAATACCTGATTCCTGACCTTTCTCTTGGAAAAAGGTCGGTTTAAGTCATATCTAGGCCATCACAAACTATTGGGTGCCATCAATTCATTTGATGCTCATCTATTTAAAAGATCTTGCCAAGTTCCTTGCTCTGGGTGTAACTAGGGGCTCCAGCTCACCACATTTTCTGTATTTATTAATACTGATTCCATGACACTTTCCTCTTTGGAACACAGGTCGGTTTAGTCATATTAGCATACCAAACTCTTGGGGCCATCCATTTTGTTTCGATGCTTTTATTTAAAAAGAATCCTTGCCAAGTATGCTTGGGTGTTAACCCGGGGGTCAGTCACCAACATTTCTATTATTTATTAATACCTGATTCCTGAACTTTCCTCTTGGCCACAGGTCGGTTTACGTCATATTAGCCATAAACAAACTCTTGGGGCCATCCAATTTGTTTCGAATGCTCTCTCATTTTAAAAGATCTTGCCAGTACTGCTTGGTGTAACTAGGGGGTCAGCTCACCAACTTTTTCTCTATTTATTATACGTGATTCCTGACCGTTTCTCTTGGCAAAAGGTCGTTTTAAGTCATTCTACCATAAACAAACTCTGGGGCATCATTTGTTTCGAATGCTCTTCTTAAAAGATCTTGCCAGTACCTGCTCTGGGTTGTAACCTAGGGGGTCAGTCAACAACATTTTTCTCTATTTATTAATACTGATTCCTGCTTTTCTCTTGGCCCACAGTGGTTTAAGTCATATCTAGCCATACACAAACTCTTGGGGGCATTCCAATTTGTTTTCGAATGCTCTCTCATGTTAAAAGATCTTACCCAAGTACTGTTGTGTAACCCTAGGGGGTCAGCTCCCCCAACATTTTCTCTATTTATTCATATTTGATTCTGCCCTTTCCTCTTGGCAAAAGGTGCCGTTTAGTCAATCTAGCATACACAAACTCTTGGGGCATCCAATTTGTTTTCGAATGCTCCTCTTTTAAAAATCTTGCAGTCCTGCTCTGGGTGTAACCTAGGGGCTCAGCATCAGCCAATTTTTATATTTATATACTGATTTGACCTTTCTCTTTGGCAAGGTGGTAAGTCATATCTAGCCATACACAAATCTGGGGGCCATCCAATTGTTTTCGAACTGCTTCGCTCTATTTAAAAAGATTTCCAAGTACCTGCTCTAGGTGTAACCCTAGGGGGGCTCAGCTTCCCAAATTCTCTCTCTATTATTAATACTGATTCCTGACTTTCCTCTTGGCAAAAGGTGGTTTAAGTATTCTTGCCATACACAAACTTGGGGTCATTTGTTTGAATGCTCTCTCTTTTAAAAGATCTTGCCCAAGTAATGCTCTGGGTGTAACCCTAGGGGTTCAGCTACACATTTTCTCTATTTATTAATATGATTATGACCTTTCCTCTTGGAACAGGTCGGTTTAATGTCATATTAGC
>JAJSRW010001217.1:0-45159 GCA_022414725.1 Microglena sp. YARC | reverse complement strand
TTAGAAGATTTAGGTGTAGGTGAGTGTGTTGTGTTTTCAACTGCTATCCGCATGCTTTTACTGTTTACTTCCTAGGCAACTAACACAAAGTGTCTTGCCTCGCATGGATGTGTTGTTGTGTGCATGTGTGTGGGTGTCGCGTAAGATGTGTGCTGCGGTGTGTATCTGTGTGTAGTGTGTAGGGGAGTGTGTGATGTTCAAACTGCTATCCGCATGGCGTTACTGTTTACTCCTAGGCAAACTAGACACAGTGTCTTGCATGTGCATTGTGCATGTGTGTTGTGTACTCTTAGTGTTGTCTCCTTGGATCAGTCGGTATGCAACCTCTCTATCTATGTGTAGGTGTAGTTGTGTGTGTCAAACTGCTATCCCATGGCGTACTGTTTACTCCTAGGCAATCTAGACACAGTGTCTTGCATGTGCATGTGTGCATGTGTGGTGTGTGTCTTGTGTGTGTGTGTTGTGTGTGTAGGTTGTAGGTGAGTGTGTGTGTGTCAACTTGCATCCGCAGGTTACGTTTACTCCTAGGCAACTAGACACAGTGTCTTGCATGTGCATGTGTGCATGTGTGTTTGCTGTGTGTGGGTTGTGTGTGTGGTGTAGTAGTGTTGTATGCAACTTTATCCGCATGGCGTACTGTTTACATCCTACGCAACTAGACACGTGTCTTGGCATGTGCATTGCATGTGTGTGTGTTGACATGTGTGTGTGTTTAGTGTGGTAGTGTGTGTGTGTCAACGCATATCCGCATGGCATACTGTTACTCCTAGGAACTAGACACAGTGTTCTTGCATGTGCATGTTGTGCATGTGACTGTGTGTGTGTGAGTGTGTGTGTGTAGTTGTAGGTGAGTGTGTTGGTCAATTGCTATCCGCATGGCGTTACTGTTATACTCCTAGGCAACTAACACAGTGCTTGCATGTGCATGTGTGTGGTGTGTGTCATGTGTGTGTGTGTGTAGGGTAGGTGAGTTGTGTGTGTGTCAACTGCGTTCCGCATGGCATACGTTTACTACCTAGGCAAACAGACACAGTGTTTGCCATTTCCATGGCATGTGTTGCATGTTGTGCATGTGTGTGTGTGTGTTGTGTGTAGTGTAGTGTAGTGATGTGTGTGTGTCAATTCTATCCGCATGGCGTAACTGTTTTACTCCTTAGGCAAACTAGACACATGTCTTGCATGTGGCATGTTTGCATGTGATGTGTGTTGTGTGTGTGTGTGTGTGTGTGTTAGGTGTAGTTAAGTGTGTGTTGTGTCAACTGCTATCCGCCATGGCTTCTGTTACTCCTAGGCAAAACTTAGACACAGTGTCTTGCATTGCATCGTGTGCATTGTTGATTTTGTGTGTGTGCTGTGTGTTGTGGTGTGTGTAGGTGTAGTGGAGGTGTGTGTTGTCAACTGCTATCCGCCATGGCGTACTGTTTACTCCTAGGCAACTAGACACAGTGTCTTGATGTGCATGTGTGTGGATTTGTGTGTGTGTGTGTGTGTGTGTGTGTAGGTGTGTAGTGTAGGTGAGTGTGTGTTGTCAATCTGCTATCCGCATGGCGTACTGTTTACTTCCTAGGCAACTAGACACGTTCTTGCATGTTGGCATGTGCATGTGTTGCATGTTGTGTGTGTGTTGTGTGTTGTAGTGTAGGTGTAGGTGAGTGTGTGTGTTCAACTGGCTATCCGCATGGCTTCAGCTGTTACTCCTAGGCAACTGACACATGTGTTCTTGCATGTGCATGTGTGTGATGTTGTGTTGTGTCTTGTGGTGTGTGTGTGTAGGTGTAGGTGAGTGTGTGTGTGTCAACTGCTATCGCAGGCGTACTTTTACTCCTAGCAACTAACACGTGCTCTTGCATGTGCATGTGTGCATGTGTGTGTGTGTCTCTGTGTGTGTGGTGTGTGTTAGGTGTAGGTGAGTTGTTTGTTGTCAACTGCTATCACGCATGCGTACTGTTTACTCCTAGGCAACTAGACACAGTTGTCTTGCACTGTGCATTGTGCATGTGAGTGGCCTATTGCTGTGTGATTGTGTGTGTGCGTTGTAGGTGTAGGTGAGATGGTGTTGTGCACTGCTTTCCGCATGGCGTACGTTCTCCTGCAACTAGACACAGTGCTTGCCTTCGGCAATGTGCATGTGTGTGTGTGTGTGTTGCGCGTGATGTGTGTGGTGGTAGTTGTGTAGGTGTTAGTGATGTGTGTGTGTCAACTGCTATCCGCATGGCGTACTGTTTACTCCTAGGCAACTAGACACAGTGTCTTGCATGGCATGTGTGTCTGTGTGTTGTGCTGGTGTGTGTGTGTGTTGTGTGGTAGGTGGTAGGTGAGTGTGGTGTGTGGTCACTCGCTAATCCGCATGGTTTGCATGCGTTACGTTTAGGCAACAACTGCCTAGGCAACTAGACACAGTGTGGTGCATGTGCATGTGTGCATGTTGTGTGTGTGTGTGTTGTTGTGATGTCCGCATGGTGTGGTGTGTTGCTATGTGTAGGTGATGCGTTGTGTGTGTGGTTCAAATGCTATGCATGTTACTGTTTACTCACTCGGACAACTAGACGAACAGTGTCTTGCCATGTGCGTTTGAGTGTGCAGTGTGTTGTGTGTGGTGTTGTGGGTGGTTGTTTAGTTTGTGTAGGTTGAGCTGTGCTTGTGTCAACCGACTTTCCGCATGGCGATACTCTGTTTAATTCGCCTAGCACTAGACACAGTGTCTTTTTGCATGCATGTTGTGCTCGTGTGCATGTGTGTTGTGCATTTGTGTGTGTGTGCTTGTGTGTATAGGTGTAGGTGAGTGTGTGTGGTGTCCAACTGCTATGGTTCGCATGGCGTACTGTTTACTCCTAGGCAACTAGACACAGTGTCTTGCATGTGCATGTGTGCATGTGTGTGTGTGGTGGTGTCTGGATGTGTGTGTGGTTGTGATGTAGGTGTAGGTGAGTGTGTGTGTGTGTCAACTGTGCTATCCGCATGTACTGTTTACATCTCTAGGCAACTAGGACACAGGTGTCTTGGGCAGTGCTTATAAGTGTTTGCAGTGTGTGCTGTGTAGTCTCTGTGTGTGGTGTGGTGTGGTGTAGGTGTGGTGAGTGTTGTGTGTTCAAACTGCCTATCCGCATGGCGTACTGTTTACTCCTCAGGCAACTAGAACACAGTGTCTTGCAAGTGTGCATGTGGTGCATGGTGTGGTGTGTGTCTGTGTGTGTGGTGGGGTGGTGTGTGTTATGTATGTTTAGGGGAGGTGAAGTGTGTGTGTGTCACATGCTATTCGCGCATGGCGCATATCTGTGTTACTCTTAGGCAACTAGACAACAGTGTTCTTGCATGTGCATGGTGCAAATGTTGTTATGTGTGGCTGGTGTGTGTGTGCATGTGTGGTGTATGGTGTAGGTGAGTGGGTGTGTGTCAACTGCTATTTCCGCATGGTCGTAGCTGTTTATCTTCCTAGCGCAATCTTATGCACATGTGTTGATGCATGTGTCAGTGTTGTGTGTGTAGTGCCAGGTGTGTGCGTGTGTTGTTGCTATCCGCATGGCTACTGTTTACTTCCTAGGCACTAGACACAGTGTCTGCATGTGCATGTGGTGTGATTGTGTGTGTGTGATGTGTGTGTGTGCGTGGTTAAGTGTAGGTGTAGGTGAGTGTGTGTGTGGTGCTGCAATAGTCTTGCAGGCATGAGTGTTGAGGTGAGTGTAGGTGTATGAGTGTGTTGTCAACTGCTATCCCCCGCATGGCTACTGTTTATACTACAGGCACTAGACAACTTCATGGTGTGTGTGAATGTGTGTGTGTGTGTGTTGTGTGTGTCAGGTGAGTGTGTGTGTGTCAACTGCTAATCTCGCATGGCGTATCTGTTTACTCCTAGGCAACTAGACACAGTGTTTGGCATGCGTGTGCATAGTGTGCATGTGGTGTGCTGTAGGTGAGTGTGTGGTGTCAACGTGTCGCTGGCGTAGGGTGTTTAATCTAGCTAAGACTAGAGAGTGCCTTGATCAGGTGATTTGCCATGGTGCTATGTGTGTGTGTGTGTCAACTGCTATCCGCATGGCGTACTGTTTACTCCTAGGCAACTAGACACAGTGTCTGGGCTTGCATGTGCATGTGTGTGCATGTGATCTGTGTGTGTGTGTGTGTGTGTTGTGTAGGTGTAGGTGAGTGTGTGTGTGTCAACTTTGCTATCACGCATGCGCGTTACTGTTTACTCCTAAGGCAAACTAGACACAGTGTCTTGCATGTGCATGTGTGCATGTGTGTGTGTGTGTGTGTGTGTGTGTGTGTGTGTAGGTGTAGGTGAGTGTGTGGTGTCAACTGCTATCCGCATGGCGTACTGTTTACTCCTAGGCAACTAGACACAGTGTCTTGCATGTGCATGTGTGCTGTGGTCGTGTGTGGTGTGTGTTGTTAGGTGTGTAGGTATTGAGTGTGCTAGTCAACTGCTATCCGCATTACTGTTTACTCCTAGGCAACTAGACACAGTGTCTTGCATGTGCATGTGTGCATGTGTGTGTGTGTATGTGTGTGTGTGTGTGTGTGTGTGTAGGTGTAGGTGAGTGTGTGTGTGTCAACTGCTATCCGAATGTATGTTTATATGTGTCTTGCATGTGAATGTGGCTGTGTTGTGTGTTCTGTGTGTTGTGTGTGTGTGTGTAGGGTAGTGTAGGAGTGTGTGTGTGTCAACTGCTATCCGCATGTGCTGTTTACTCACTCCGAGTAGTGTCTTGCATGCATGTGGTGAATGTGTGTGTGTATCCGTCTGTGTGTGTGTGTGTGTGTAGGTGTAGGTGAGTGTGTGTGTGTCAACTGCTATGGCGTACTGTTTACTTAGGCAATAGACACAATGTGTGGTGTGTGTCTCTGTGTGTGTGTGTGTGTGTGTTTGTGTCCTAGGTGGATGTGTGTGTGTGCAATGTGCTGTATGTGTGTGTGGTGTCTGTGTGTGTGTGTGTGTGTGTGTAGGTGTAGTGTACGAGTGAGTGTCCGCATGTGCTTTACTCCTAGGTGTGTCTTGCCTCATTGTGTGGTGTGTGTGTGTGTGTGTGTGTGTAGGTGTAGGTGAGTGTGTGTGTGTCAACTGCTATCCGCATGGCGTACTGTTTACTCCTAGGCAACTGTGTGCTTGCATGGTGTGCATGTGTGACCTGTGCAGTGTCTGTGCATGCTAATGCCGCTATGGTCCTGTTGTTACACCTGTAGACACCATGTCTATGTGTGCATGTGTGTCTTGTTGTGTCGTGTGTGTGTGTGTGTTTTAGGTGTAGGTGAGTGTGTGTGTCACTGCTATCCGCATGGCGTACTGTTTACTCCTAGGCAACTAGACACAGTGTCTTGCATGTGCATGTGTGCATGTGTGTGTGTGTCAGTGTGTGTGTCAACTGCTATCCGCATGGCGGTACTGTTAGTGTCTTGCCTTTCGCTGCATGTGTGTGTTGTTGCATGTGTGTGGGTGCGCTAATGGTGTGTTGTGAGTTGTGTAAAGTGAGTGTGTGTGGTTACCCCTAGGCAACAATGTGTGTCTGTGTTGCATGGCATGTGTTGTGTGTGTCTGTGTGTTGTGTGTGTGTGTGTAGGTGTAGTGAGACATGTTATTGTGTGTGTGTCTGTTGTGTGTGTGTGTGTGTAGTGTAGGTGAGCTATCCGCCTTGCTAGCAACAGACACATGCATGTGCATGTTGTGCACCTGTGTGTGTGTGTCTGTGTGTGTGTGTGTGTGTGTGGGTGTAGGTGAGTGTGTGTGTGCCAACTGCTATCCGCATGGCGTAACTGTTTTTACTCCTAGGGCAACTAGACACAGTGTCTTGCATGTGCATGTGTGCATGCTGTGTGTGTGTCATGTGTGTTGTGTGTGTGTGTGTGTTAGGTATGTAGGTGAGTGTGTGTGTGTCAACTGCTATCCGCATGGCGTACTGTTTACTCCTAGGCAACTAGACACAGTGTCTTGCATGTGCATGTGTGCATGTTGTGTGTGTGTCTGGTGTGTGTGTGTGTGCTTGTGTAGAGTGTGTAGTAGGTGTGTGTGTGTCCAACTCGTCGCATCGTACTGTTATTCCTTACAATCGAGGCACAGTATGTGCATGTGCATGTGTGCATGTGTGTGTGTGTCTGTGTGTGTGTGTGTGTGTGTAGGTGTAGGGTAGAGTGTGTTGTGTGTGCCAACTGCTTTGTGCCAATCCGCATGCGTACTTTTACTCTGGCAACTAGACACAGTGTCTTGCATGTGCATGTGTGCATGTGTGTGTGTGTGTCTGTGTGTGTGTGTGTGTGTGTGTTAGGTGTAGGTGAGTGTGTGTGTGTCAACTGCTATCCGCATGGCGTACTGTTTACTCCTAGGCAACTAGACACAGTGTCTTGCCTTCGCATGTGCATGTGTGTGTGTGTGTGTGCATGTGTGTGTGGTGTGCGCGTAGAGTGTGTGTTGTGTGTGTAGGTGTGTAGGTGTGTAGTGTGTGTGTGATGTGTCAACTGCTATCCGCATGGCGTACTGTTAACTCATCGGCAACTAGACACAGTGTCTTGCCTTCGCATATTGTGTGTGTGCATATTGTGTGTTGTGTGTGTGTGTGTGTGTGTGAACTGCTATCCGCATGGTGTACCATTGATTTCTCGGCAACTAGCGTGTGAGAGCGTATGTATGGGTATGTGTGTGTGTGTAGGTGTGTGTGTTTGTGCATATATGTGTGTGTGTGTGTGTGTTAACTGCTATCCACGAGGCCTACCACTGACTCCCCGGCCACTAGACACAGTGTCTTGGCTGCGAACTGCCTTAGTAGGTCAACCCCATCTTGCATCAACCCATGTAGGAGGTGTGCTTTTGCATGTGCATGTGCACACGTGTGTGTGTGTGTGCAGGTGCGCGTGTGTGTATGATCGTGTTTGTGTAACTTGCTATCTGTATGGCGTACCGTTGACTCCTCGGCCACTAGACACAGTGTCTTGGCTGCGTACTGCCGTAGTAGGTCCACCCCATCTTGCATTAGAGCGTGCAAAATTTGCGTTGCGCCGTTGTTGGGGCTTTTCCCGCGTATCACTAACTCTCGGTTGTGCTCTTCTGTGCATAGCGTCATAAGAATACCTGGTGGGGTGGTGGGGGTGGCAGGAGACGGGGGATAAGGGGATGGTGTGCGTATGTGTGGGGGGGTCATTGGAATACCTGGTGGTGGTGGTGGGGGGGAGATGTGGGATAAGGGGTGGAGGGGGGGTAAGGAGGGGGGTGGAGGGGGATGTAGTGGGTTGAAGGAGTGGATAGGAGTGGTGGGGGGTGGGGGTAATGGTGGTGGGGGTGGGGTGGGGGGGGGGGGGGGAGACGGGGGGAAAGGCGTGTGGGAGAGTGGTGGTGGGTGGTGGTGGGTGGGTGGAGGGTGGAAATGGGGTTCAGTCTTCTGTGCATAGGGTCATAAGAATACCTGGTGGTGGAGGTGGTGTAGTGGGGTGGGGGTGGGGCGGTGGATAAGGGGTAGGGTGTGTGGAGTGGGGGGAGGAGGGGAACAGTTGTTCAGGTTTTAGGGTTAAGGGTTTTAGGACCTGACCAGAAGTCCTGAACAGGGGTGACAAGGAAAAACCATCGGCACAACACGTGGTGGTGGTGGTGGTGGTGGTGGTAGGGTGGGTGTGGGGAGTGGGGGTGTGGGGTGATGGTGGGGGTTGATGGTGGTGTTGGAGGGGTGCGTGTGTGGGACGTAGGTAACAAGGAGCAAACACCGGCACAACACGTGGTGGTGTTGGTGTTGGTGGTGGGTGTGGGGTCGGTGGGTGATGGATGGGGGTGATGGTGGTGTTGGAGGGGTGCGTGTGTGGGACGTAGGTAACAAGGAGCAAACACCGGCACAACACGTGGTGGTGTTGGTGTTGGTGGTGGGTGTGGGGTCGGTGGGTGATGGATGGGGGTGATGGTGGTGTTGGAGGGGTGCGTGTGTGGGACGTAGGTAACAAGGAGCAAACACCGGCACAACACGTGGTGGTGTTGGTGTTGGTGGTGGGTGTGGGGTCGGTGGGTGATGGTGGGGGGTGATGGTGGTGTTGGAGGGGTGTGTGTGTGGAGCGTAGGTAACAAGGAGCAAACACCGGCACAACACGTGGTGGTGTTGGTGTTGGTGTTGGTGGTGGGTGTGGGGTCGGTGGGTGATGGTGGGGGGTGATGGTCGTGTTGGTGGGATGGGAATGTGGAACGTGGGTGTTAAGGATTATCCACCGGCACAACACGTGGTGGTGGTGGTGGTGGGTGTGGAGAGTGGGGTCGGTGGGTGATGGTGGGTGTGGGTGTGGGGGGTGATGGTGGTGTTGTGGTTGTGTGTGTGGAACGCAAGTGACAAGGAGCAAACACCGGCACAACACGTGGTGATGGTGGTGGTGATGGTGGTGGTGGGTGATAGGTGTGGGGTCGGTGGGTGATGGTGGGTATGGGTGTGGGGTGTGGGGGTGATGGTGGGGTGGGTGTGGGGGTGGGTGGCGGTGGGGTGGGGGGTGATGGTGGTGTTGGTGGGTTGTTCGTCTGGAACGCAAGTGACAAGGAGCAAACACCGGCACAACACGTGGTGATGGTGGTGGTGGTGGTGGTGGTGGTGGTGGTGGGTGTGGGGTGGTTGGGTGATGGTGGGGGTGATGGTGGTGTTGGTGGGGTGGGGGTTGTGGAACGTGGGTGCCAAGCATTACCCACCGGCACAACACGTCTTATCTGCCAATGGATTCACCAATGGAGGCTTAAGATTTTCGGTTTTCGGTTTTCCTGTCCAAAAGTCCTGCACCCACCTGCATACCACGTCTTATCTGCAGATGATGCACCGCTAGTATCAAGCACAGACAAGCATGCATCGACTCCCCCCTCCACGAGGTATCTACCTCTCTCCCCTCCTCCCCCCCACCCCCACCTGCACAGCACGTCTTATCTGCAGACGATGCATCGCTAGTATCGACCACGGACAAGCATCAATTGACGCCCCACTCCACGAGGTATCTCCCCCTCCACCACTCACCCCCTCACCACTCACCCCCTCCATCCCTCACCCACCTGCACAACATGTCTTATCTGCAGATGATGCACTGCTAGTATCAACCACTGACAAGCATGCATTGACGGCCCCATTGGACACCAGCTCATCCTGTTAGTCCCCCCCCCCCCATCACCCCCCTCCACACACACACACCACACCCACCCCCTCACCACCTGCACAACACGTCTTATCTGCTGATGATGCGTCGCTAGTATCAACCACTGACAAGCATGCATTGACGGCCCCATTGGACACCAGCTCATCCTGTTTGTCTTCGCCCTCTAGGGCGTGGTACCAAAGCAGGAACGCAGCCTCTTGCTGTGGGGTGGAGGGGTGAAGGGTAGAGGGGGGAGGGGGTGGGGGGGGGGGGGTGAGAGGTGAGGGGTGAGGGGTGAGGGTGAGGGAGGGTGAGGGGTGGAGGGATGAGGTGGGGGGAGGGGGGAGGGGGGGGGGTGAATGGGGGGGGGGGGGGGGGGGGGGGGGGGGGGGGGGGGGGGGGGGGGGGCGTCCTGTTTGTCTTCAGCCTCCAGTGAATGGTATCAAAGCAGGAACGCAGCCTCTTGCTGTGGGCGGAGGGGGGAGGGTGAGAGGAGGGAGGGGGGGGGGGGGGGGGGGGGGGCTGCTGAACAACCACCCCAACCACTAAAAACTACAAGCTACCAAATGCCCTCCCACTACCACAAGCACAGACACCATGCAACTCCATCCCAACCACCCCAACCACTAAAAACTACAAGCTTCCAAATGCCCTCCCACTACCACAAGCACAGACACCATGCAACTCCATCCCAACCACCCCCACCACTAAAAACTACAAGCTTCCAAATGCCCTCCCACTACCACAAGCACAGACACCATGCAACTCCATCCCAACCACCCCCACCACTAAAAACTACAAGCTTCCAAATGCCCTCCCACTACCACAAGCACAGACACCATGCAACTCCGTCCCAACCACCCCAACCACTCCAACCAGAGGTACTACAAGCCAAAAGCCCTCCCACAGGATTTATTTTTTTCAAATCTGAAAGTTATTTTTTTAGCTTCATGGTTTAAGCCTCCCCCAGGGACAGCGTTTTTGTAGCTTTTTAGGGCCATTTAGGGCAAACACATTTCCCCCCCCTGCACTCCCACTACCAACCCAACCCTGCCCTCCCACTACCACAAGCACAGCCACCATGCGATTGCATCCCAACCTCCCCAACCACTCCATCCAGAGGGTGGCACTTACCCTTCAAGGATCCGGTCCCAGATTTCTACAACCAACCAACTGCATCCCAAACACTCAATCAAGGCTCCGGTCCCGGATTTTTGCAACCAACCAACTGCATCCCAACCACCTTAACCACTTCATCAAGGCTTCAGTCCTGGATTTATGCAACCAAGCAATTGCATCCCAACCACCCCAACCACTCCATCCAGAGGGTGACACCTTCCCGATTCAAGGCTCTGCTCCCGGATTTCTGCAACCAACCAACTGCTTCCCAACCACCCCAACCACTCCATCCAGAGGGTGATACCTTCCCGATTCAAGGCTCTGCTTCCGGATTTAGCCCCTTTCAGTGATATACAATGGTCTAGTGGTAGACCAGATCGCTTGAGGATGAAGATTCGGGGGGTTTGACTCCCCCTTCGGTCGCTCTTGCCGTTGCAGGTCGTCGTCAACCGCGATGGTAGCTTGTCCAGTTGAGGTAGGAGACCCCTGCCCACCCGCGTACGACGGGCTCCCTTAACACCACGCCCCACCAGGCGTTTTCATTATCTTTGCTTCCGGATTTCTGCAACCAACCAACTGCATCCCAACCACCCCAACCATTCCATCCAGAGGTTGGCACTCACCCTATTCAAGGATCCGGTCCCAGATTTCTGCAACCAAGCATACACATACAAGGTCAGTGTACAGGGCAGTACAGCAGGGGAAATAAGTCTGATCCTATCAGATATGTATTCTGATCATTTTGATTTATTTTTATATTTATTCTGACCCCAGTCGACCCTATATATTTTTTCTGATTTGTATTCTGATCACACATTTCTATTCTGATCTTATCGATTCATTCATATATTTATTCCGAACCTACATATTTATTTTGATATATATTATAATCATGTATATATATATTCTGATCCTATTGATTTATTCATATATTTATTCTGACCCTATATATATTTATTCTGGTATTTATTCTGATCACATATATTTATTCTGATCATATTTATTAATTCTGATCCCATCGAATTGTTTTTCAAACCCATACTGTAGCATAGAAATGAATTCAAAAAAACAACGGGGGCTCCTGGAAAAGAAAAAGAAAAATGAAATTCAAAGAAAATGGCTCCAAACAAACTACAGGGACTCTTAGAAAATAAATTAAAAAAAACGAAATTCAAAGATAATAGCTCCAAAGAAACTACAGGGAATCTTAGAAAATAAATTCAAAAAATTGGAAATTCAAAGAAAATGGCTCCAAAGAAACTACAGGGACTCTTAGAAGAGAAAAAATTGAAATTGATAGAAAAAGTCTTATGCAGCGTCGCAAGCTACACGGAAAATTGGCGGAGTGTGTTGGCAATCGAACAAAAGGTGGCAACGATGGAGTTGACAGAAGCCAGTTACTTATGAGACAGTTGGCTGACGTGTTAGGCTTCAATTTTTCGGTCGGACAAACGGACAAATGAGTAACCCTGGGGGCTCCCGCCCCCCAGAAGGGGGGGCTCTGCCCAAAAGGCTCCAGACTATCAACAGGTGAGGGACTCTTAGAAAAGCTGCAAGTAACAAACTCCAGTTTAAAATGGACCCAAACAAACTACAGTCTGGAATGGACCCAAACAAACTACAGTCTGGAATGGACCCAAACAAACTACAGTCTGGAATGGACCCAAACAACTACAGGGACTCTTAGAAAAGCTGCTGCCAACAATGGCCTGCCTATGATGATGATGAGGATGATGATGACATTTTTCCTGGGTCCCTACTGGACACCAAAGGTATGCACAATCGGCATGGTTGAAGGAACTGTACGCGAGGGTGCCACACCAGCACTAGTCCTAGTGTCTAGGTTACTGTACCCTAGCAGTAAGGATGGAGCAGTTAGGCCAAGCCACATACACGTTTGCATATGCCAATGTAATGTAATACTCGCAAGAAAAGAAAAGAAAAGAAAAGCACAATCGTTGTGGTTTAAGGAACGGTACACGAGAGTGCCACCGCAGCTCTGGTCTTAGTACTACTACACTGCACCATTAAAGCAAGGATGGAGCAGTAAGGCCAAGCCACAACTAAGTTTGCCTATGAAACAATGTAATGTAATACTCGCAAGAAAAGACAAGAAAAGTAATGTACCATCGGCGTGGCTTAAGGAATGGTACGCGAGGATGCCGCACCAGCACCAGGGTTGTTTTTTTAGGAAAAGCCCCTTTCAGTGATGTACAATGATCTAGTGGTCGACCAGATCGCTTGAGGATGAAGAGTCGGGGGTTCGACTCCCCCTTTGGTCGCTCTTGGGCGCTGCAGGTCATTGTCAACCGCGATGGTAGCTTGCCTAGTTGAGGTAGGAGACCGCTCCACACCCGCTTACGACGGGCTCCCTTAACACCATGCCCCACCAGGCGTTATCATTACCTATTTTTTTTAAGAAACCGGGGTCTTTTCTTAGCACCATGATCGTCCCAGTCTAGGATAGTCTAGTCTAGTGGGGTGGTGTAGCAGTTGTCAAGTATCAACCTCAATAAAAACCTGGCCAGCACTAGCCCTGGTGTCTGGGTCACTGTACCATGGCAGTACGGTTGTACAAATCTGGCCAGCACTAGCACTGGAGTCTAGGTCACTGCACCATGGCAGTACGGTTGGAACAGTTAGGCCAAGCCACTAGGGTCGTGCTGTAGATGACTGTATATATATTTGATACATACAGGTTGGTGTCTACAAGGCTGTCTAATTTTTACCAAGTTCTGAATGAAGGTGTTGTTGGCGTTTGTGGCGTTACTGGTGTTGTTGGTGTTGTATTTGCTGTGTTGCTAGACAACAACTGGTTGTACAACACAGTTCATCTGAGCTGTGGAGCAAACCGCAATGGCGGATACGAGGGACGGAAAACGCTTTTTACAGAGACCTTTACTCGGAGCGTTGTCCGATGAATGCGCAGTGGATTCCAGGAGGGGGGACTCACCACAACTGCGATTAAGGACACAATGTCATCTTTGATCTCAGACGTGCTTTGCTCGTAGATAATGGAGTGCTTAAAGCGATCCAACGCCATCCCGTCTATTGCGCTTGCGTATCCGGGAAAAAGCGAAAATCTAGACTCGCATGTCTAGCATGCACAGTCAGTGCGTGGTGCGAAGGGGTCTGGTGGTGATCAAGAACTATCGGAATATACGCTTACTCGAGCGGGGGTAAGGGAGGGTATGGCGGGGTATGGGAAGGGCTTCGTCGAGCGATCAACCTTCGTGAAAGAAGGTAAAAGGGCAGTTGAGGTGCCAGCTGTACGTCGGTACTTTCAGCTACTAGCTACTCCGCTACAACTCCGCACAATACCATTTCTATCTCGCTCCCCTACCCTGTTGCTTGAAAACGATTCCCGAGCCATCCAATCGCGGCCGTAGCCTCATTTCCAAGTTCGCACACCTGGAGGGAAGCAGCAAAGCAGCTATTCGCTGGATTGTTTCCATCCACCTGCCCTGCTGCCCCTCGGACGCTCCACGGAGTCCTGTTTGGGAGCTGCAAGGTAAATGTTTAAACCGTTTTAACTATTTCTTTTGGGGGATGCACATAGCAGCTTCTATTCAGCTCCCTTTCCCTGTCCTTGGGCCCAACCAGAAGCTAGCCAGTGCGCCTGAAAGCTGATACGACAGCCAATCCAATGCAGATGACAACTTTGGGCTTGACCCAGTGACTGGCTGATAGAGCTGACTGGAAGCTGCCATAAGTAGCCCCCCCCCCCCCCCCCCCTCCCAAAATAGTGGCTTGACCCAGTGACTGGCTGATGGAGCTGACTGGAAGCTGCCATGAGTAGCCCCCCCCCCAAAATAGTGGCTTGACCCAGTGACTGGCTGATGGAGCTGACTGGAAGCTGCCATGAGTAGCCCCCCCCCCCAAAATAGTGGCTTGACCCAGTGACTGGCTGATGGAGCTGACTGAAGCTGCCATGAGTAGCCCCCCCCCCCAAAAAATAGTGGCTTGACCCAGTGACTGGCTGATGGAGCTGACTGGAAGCTGCCACATGTAGCCCAAAATAGGAATAATAAAAATCTCCCTGTTCAACCCTCTCATCTTGCTGCCCCATTCCTTCAGCTACAGCCCATATAGCTACAAAAATTCAGCTACCCCCCTTGCCTTCTTTCTTTCCATCACCCACTCAGAAGTCCTCCTGACCCCCTCACACATCAAGGTACCCCCACCCCACCACCACCCCACCACCCACCCCCCCACACACCACCCACACACACACACCACCACCACCCACCAGCCTCGAACACCACACCCACCCAACAACACGAAGAACCAACAACACCCAACACCCAACAACACCCACTCAGAAGTCTTCCTGACCCCAAACACGACACTCAAAACACCACCAACCACGCAACACCAGTCAACATAAAACATCGCCAGCCCCCAACAGCACCCAACAACACACAACACACAACACACAACACACAACAACACCCAACACCCAACACCCAACAGCAACCAACATCCAACAACACACAACAACAACCAACATCAAACAACACACAGCAACGACCAACAACACCAACCAACAACTCCCAACAACACCCAACAACACACAGCACCCAACACTACCCAACACTCAGCACACAACATCACCACCCAATAGCCAACAACCAACAACAGCCAACAACAACCAACAACAACCAGCAACCAACAATATCACCCAACACCCAACACTACTCAACACTCAGCACCCAACATCACCACCAACAACCAACAACCAACAACAACCAACAACCAACACCCAGCAACACCCTTAAACACCCAACAGCACTCAACAACAACCAACAACCAATAACCAACAACAACCAGCATCTAACAAGACACAACAACAACCAACAACCAACAACAACCAACAACAACCAACAACAACCAGCATCTAACAAGACACAACAACAACCAACAACCAACAACAACCAACAACAACCAGCATCCAACAAGACACAACAACAACCAACAACCAACAACAACCAACAACAACCAACAACAACCAGCATCCAACAAGACACAACAACAACCAACAACCAACAACAACCAACAACAACCAGCATCCAACAAGACACAACAACAACCAACAGCCAACAACAACCAACAACAACCAACAACAACCAGCATCCAACAAGACACAACAACAACCAACAACCAACAACAACCAAAAAACAGCCAACAAGACAACAACAACAACAACAACCAACAACAACCAACAAAAAAAACAGCACCCCACCACCCAACACGCAGCACCCAACATTACCACCCTAACAACCAACAACCAACAACAACCAACAACAACCAGCACCCAACAATAACACCCAACACTACCCATCACTCAGCACCCAACATCACCACCCAACAACCAACACCTATCAACACCCAACAACAACCAATAACACCCCAAAACACCCAGCACCCATCACCACCACCCAACAAGCAACACTACCCAACACTCAGCACCCAACAGCACCACCCAACAACCAACACCCATCAACACCCAACAACAACCAATAACACCCCAAAACACCAGCACCCATCACCACCACCCAACAGCCAACACTACCAACACTCAGCACCCAACATCACCACCAACAACAACACACAGCACCCACAAGACGCCCCAACACCCAACACCCCTGCCCTTGTCCCACACCCCGCACCCCTGCCCCCTCCCCCCCCCCACCCACCCACCCACCCACCCACCCCACCACCCCTACTACACAGCATCCCCCCCACCACACACACCACACCTAACCCCCCCCCCCCCCCCCCCCCCCCCCCCCCCTCCCCTTCAGCATGCACACACGCATACACATACCCCACCCACACCACCACACACACACACACACACACACACACACACACAAACACAAACACACACACAACATACACTTACACTTATACATACCCATCCACCCCCCACAAATACAAACACACGCACCCATACCCATACTCATACCCATACCCCCCCCCCCCCCACACACACACACAGATGAAGCTTATTCTGATATCTCCCCCTGAGATGAGCCGAATGAAATCGGAAACCTCCACATTAAGGACGCTGTTCAGTGCTGGCTTGACCACATTCCACTTGAGGAAGCCTGGGGCAACTCCAGAGCAGGTTGGTTGGTTGGTTGGTTGGTTGGCTTCATTCGTTACATTGGGGAAACTCCAGGTAGGTTGGTTGGTTGGTTGGTACTTTGTATTCATTAGATTGGGGGAAATCCAGAGCAGGTTGGTTGGTTGGTTGGCTGTATTCATTACATTGGGCAAACTCCAGAGCAGGTTGGTTGGTTGATTGGTTGGTTGGTTGATTGGTTGGCTGTATTCATTACATTGGGCAAACTCCAGAGCAGGTTGGTTGGTTGATTGGCTGTATTCATTACATTGGGGCAACTCCAGAGCAGGTTGGTTGGTTGGTTGGTTGGTTGGTTGGTTGGTTGGTTGGTTGGCTGTATTCATTAGATTGGGGCAACTCCAGAGCAGGTTAGTTGGTTGGTTGGTTGGTACTTTGTATTCCTTAAATTGGGGCAAATCCAGAGCAGATTGGTTGGTTGGTTGGTTGGTTGGTTGGCTGTATTCATTACATTGGGGCAACTCCAGAGCAGGTTGGTTGGTTGGTTGGTTGGTTGGTTGGTTGGTTGGTTGGTTGGTTGGCTGTATTCATTAGATTGGGGCAACTCCAGAGCAGGTTAGTTGGTTGGTTGGTTGGTACTTTGTATTCCTTAAATTGGGGCAAATCCAGAGCAGATTGGTTGGTTGGTTGGTTGGTTGGTTGGCTGTATTCATTACATTGGGGCAACTCCAGAGCAGGTTGGTTGGTTGGTTGGTTGGTTGGTTGGCTGTATTCATTAGATTGGGGCAACTCCAGAGCAGGTTAGTTGGTTGGTTGGTTGGTACTTTGTATTCCTTAAATTGGGGCAAATCCAGAGCAGATTGGTTGGTTGGTTGGTTGGTTGGTTGGTTGGTTGGCTGTATTCATTAGATTGGGGGAACTCCAGAGCAGGTTGGTTGGTTGGTTGGTTGGTTGACTGTATTCATTAGATTGGGGCAACTCCAGAGCAGGTTGGTTGGTTGGTACTTTGTATTCCTTAGATTGGGGCAAATCCAGAGCAGGTTGGTTGGTTGGCTGCTTGGCTGGCTGGTTGGTTGGCTGTTTTGCCTGGTTGGTTGGCTGGTTGGTCGGCTGGCTGTATTCATTACATTGGGGAAACTCCAGAGCAGGTTGGTTGGTTGGTTGGTTGGTTGGTTGGTTGGTTGGTTGGTTGGTTGGTTGGTTGGTTGGTTGGCTGTATTCATTAGATTGGGGCAACTCCAGAGCAGGTTGGTTGCTTGCTTGCTTGGCTGTATTCCTTAGATTGGGGCAGCGAACTACGAACTGTTTCGAAAATTTGAATCCCAAATGATCGGCTGAATGGCTACAACTTGGCAAGTACATGGTAGTGTTGTTTATACTGTCCAAATGCACACTTCAGTGATTTTTTGTCTAATCTGAAACTGGGGTTTTTCTAGCTCTATGGTTCTAGGCCTCCTCCAGGGACAGTTTTTGTGTGTGTGTTTATAGTTTTTTGTAGCTTTTGGGCTGCTTTTGGGGGCCATTTGTTTTTACTTTTTTATAGCAATAATTTCTCCAAAACGGGGTCAAAACCAGTGATCGCTATATATTGCGGAAACAAGTTCGATGCAGCGTCGCCTGCGACGCTAAAACTTGGCGGAGAGTGATCGCGACAGAGCAACAGGTGGGAACGGAAGCGAGTTAGTTACGAGGCCGTTGGCTGACGTGTCGGGCTCCATCGCGGTCAGACGGACGAATGGATGGATGGTCGGTCGGACAGACAAATGGGTAAACATGGTCGGCTGCCCGGTGTTTCATTTTTCAACGACGCGTCGCCATTCCTTCGCCATTCCGTAGAATGCTACATCCCCGGACCCCCTGATATCGGGACGCGCTCCCCCCGACCCCCCAGGCTCTGCACTTCGCACTCCGCTATGCTTTGGCTACGCAACTATCCTGAAATCGGGTTTGAGTAGCCCAAGTAGCTACTCAACCTGGACTACAGAAATCTGAAATAAAAAACACTGTCAGCTGGACGGACAAATGGGCAACCTTGAAGAGGGGGCTCCGCCAAAACATATCCGCGGTACACTTCCTGTAGATGGTGGGCAGCCTGAAGGCTGATAGGCAATGTAATAAAAACATATCCGCGGTACACTTCCTGTAGATGGTGGGCAGCCTGAAGGCTGATAGGCAATGTTAATAAAACATATCCGCGTACACTTCCTGTAGATGGTGGGCAGGCTGAAGGCTGATAGGCAATGTAAATAAAACATATCCGTGGTACACTTCCTGTAGATGGTGGGCAGCCTGAAGGCTGATAGCAATGTTTATTTAATAAAAAACATATCCGGCGGTACACTTCCTGTACAGATGGTGGGCGCCTGAGGCTGATAGGCAATGTAATAAAAACATTCCGCCGTAATTCCTGTAACATGCTATCCGCCGGTACCAGTTCCTGTAGACTTGGTGCTGACAGCTGAGCTGATGGTGGGCCTAAGGCATGTAATGATAGGGTAACACTTCCTGTAGATGGTGGCGGCAGCCTGAGGCTGATAGGCAAATGTAATAAAAACATAACACTTCCGCGTAGATAGGCAATTTGGCGCTTAGATGGGGGCTGAAAGGGCTGGCTATAGGCAATGTAATAAACACATATCCGCGGTACAACTTCCTGTAGATGGATGCCTTCTGATATGGTGCAATTGGAGGCAGCCTGGGCTGGAAGGCTGTATACATATGGTAATAAAACAATACAAATCCGCGGTACCTTTCTGTAGATGGTGGGCGCCTGAGGTATAGCATGTAATAAAAACATTACACAATGTTATAAAAACTTCTGTAGATGGTCGGGCAGCCTGAAGGCTGATAGGTATAAACATCCCCAATGTAATAAAAAACATATCCGCGGTACACTTCCTGTAGTATGGTGGGCAGCCCTGTATAAAAAAAATAAGGCTGATAGGCAATGTAATAAAAAACATATCCGCAAGTACACTTCCTGTAGATGGTGGGCAGCCTGATTAGGCTGATAGGCTGAATGTAATAAAAACATATCCGCGGTACACCTTCAATGTAATAAATACTGTAGATGCTGTGCAATTAATAAAACATATCCGCGTCTTCTGCAGCGTGGCGCCTGAAGGATACCTGATCCGCGGTCCTTTGTAGGCAATGTAATAAAAACATATCCGCGGTACACTTCCTGTAGATGGTGGGGCAGCCTGTAAAGGCTGATAGGCAATGTAATAAAAAACATATCCGCAGGGTACACTTCCTGGTAGATGGTGGGCAGCCTGAGGCTGATAGGCAATGTAATAAAAAACATATCCGCGGTACACTTCCTGTAGATGGTGGGCAGCCTGAAGGCTGATAGGCAATGTAATAAAAAACATATCCGCGGTACACTTCTGTAGATGGTGGGCAGCCTGAAGGCTGATAGGCATGTAATAAAAACATATCCGCGGTACACTTCCTGTAGATGGTGGGCAGCCTGAAGGCTGATAGGCAATGTAATAAAAAACATTATCCGCGGTAACACTTCCTGTAGATGGTGGGCGGCCTGAAGGCTGATAGGCAAATGTAATAAAAACATATCCGCGGTACACTTCCTGTAGATGGTGGGCAAGGCCTGAAGGCTGATAGGCAATGGGGTAATAAAAAACATATCCGCGGTACACCTTCCTGTAGATGGTGGGCAAGCCTGCTGATAGCAATGGCATAGGCAATGTAATAACACATATTCCGCGGTTACATAAACTTCCTAGATGGTCAGCCTGAAGGCTGTAGATGGTACACTCCTGTAGTGGTGGGCAGCCTGAAGGCTGATAGGCAATGTAATAAAAACATATCCGCGGTACACTTCCTGTAGATGGTGGGCAGCTGGGCTGATAGGCAATGTAATAAAAACATATCCGCGGTACACTTCCTGTAGATGGTGGGCAGCCTGAGGCTGATAGGCAATGTAATAAAAACATATTCGGCACACTTCCTGTAGATGATGGTGGGCAGCTGAAGGCTGAAGGCAATGTAATAAAAACATATCGCGCGGTACACTTCCTGTAGATGGTGGGCAGCCTGAAGGCCTGATAGGCAATGTAATAAAAAACATATCCGCGGTAGGGTACACCTGTAGATGGTGGGCAGCCTGAAGGCTGATAGGCAATGTAATAAAAACATATCCGCGGTACACTTCTGTAGATAGTGGCTGTAGCCTGAAGGCTGATAGGCAATGTAATAAAAACATATCCGCGGTTACACTTCCTGTAGATGGTGGGCAGCCTGAAGGCTGATAGCAATGTAATAAAAACATATCCGCGGTAACACTTCCTGTAGAATGGTGGGCAGCCTGAAAGGCTGATAGCAATGTAATAAAAAACATATCCGCGGTACACTTCCTGTAGATGGTGGCAGCCTGAAGGCTGATAGGCAATGTAATAAAAAACATATCCGCGGTACACTTCTGTAGAATGGGCTTGGGCAGCCTGAAGGCTGATAGGCATGTAATAAAAACATATCCGCGTACACTTCCTGTAGATGGTGGGCAGCCTGAAGGCTGATAGGCAATGTAATAAAAACATATCCGCAGGGTACACTTCCTGTAGATGGTGGGCAGCGCTGAAGGCTGATAGGCAATGTAATAAAAAATATCCGCGGTTACACTTCTGTAGATGGTGGGCAGCCTGAAGGCTGATAGGCATGTATAAAACATAATCCGCGGTACAACTTCCTGTAGATGGTGGGCAGCCTGAAGGCTGATAGGCAATGTAATAAAAACATATCCGCGGTACACTTCCTGTAGATGGTGGGTATCAGCCTGAAGGCTGATAGGCAATGTAATAAAAACATATCCGCGGTACACTTCCTGTAGATGGTGGGCAGCCTGAAGGCTGATAGGCAATGTAATAAAAACATATCCGCGGTACACCTTCCTGTAGATGGTGGGCAGCCTGAAGGCTGATAGGCAATGTAATAAAAACATATCCGCGGTACACTTCCTGTAGATGGTGGGCAGCTGAAGGCTGATAGGCAATGTAATAAAAACATATCCGCGGTACACTTCCTGTAGATGGTGGGCAGCCTGAAGGCTGATAGGCAATGTAATAAAAACATATCCGCGGTACACTTCCTGTAGATGGTGGGCAGCCTGAAGGCTGATAGGCATGTAATAAAAACATATCCGCGGTACACTTCCTGTAGATGGTGGGCAGCCTGAAGGCTGATAGGCAATGTAATAAAAACATATCCGCGGTACACTTCCTGTAGATGGTGGGCAGCCTGAAGGCTGATAGGCAATGTAATAAAAACATATCGCGGTACACTTCCTGTAGATGGTGGCAGCCTGAAGGCTGATAGGCAATGAATAAAAACATAACACTTCCTGTAGATGGTGGGCAGCCTGAAGGCTGATAGGCAATGTAATAAAAACATATACACTCCTGTAGATGGTGGGCAGCCTTGAAGGCTGATAGGCAATGTAATAAAAACATATCCGCGGTACATAGATGTGTCTGAAGGCGGACATCCGCGGTACACTTCTGTAGATGGTGGCAGCTGAAGGCTGATAGGCAATGTTAATAAAACATATCCGTGGTACACTTACTGTAGATGGTCAGCCTGAAAGGCTGATACAATGTAATAAAAACATATCCGCGGTACACTTCCTGTAGATGTGGGCAGCCTGAAGGCTGATAGGCAATGTAATAAAAACATATCCGCGGTACCTTTCTGTAAGATGGGCAGCCTGAAGGCTGATAGGCAATGTAATATATCCGCGGTACACTGTCGATGGTGGGCAGCCTGAAGGCTGATAGGCAATGTAATAAAAACATATCCGCGTACATTCCTGTAGATGGTGGGCAGCCTAAGGCTGATAGGGAAAACATATCCGCGGTACACTTCCTGTAGATGGTAGCCTGAAAGGCTCACATATCGCGGTACACTTCCTGTAGATGGTGGGCGCCTGAAGGCTTGATAGGCAATGTAATAAAAAAAACATACAATCCGCCGTACATTCTGCTAAACATCGGGATCAGAGGCTGATAGGCAATGTAATAACATAGTCCCGCGTTACACTTCCTGTAGATGGTGGGCCAGCCTGAAGGCTGATAGGCAATGTAATTTAAAAACATATCCGCGGTACACTTCCTGTAGATGGTGGGCAGCCTGAAGGCTGATAGGCAATGTAAATAAAAAACATATCCGCGTACACTTCCTGTAGATGGTGGGCAGCCTGAAGGCTGATAGGCAATGTAATAAAAACATATCCGGCGGTACACTTCCTGTAGATGGTGGGCAGCCTGAAGGCTGATAGGCAATGTAATAAAAACATATCCGCGGTACACTTCCTGTAGATGGTGGGCAGCCTGAAGGCTGATAGGCAATGTAATAAAAAACATATCCGCGGTACACTTTCCTGTAGATGGTGGGCAGCCTGAAGGCCTGATAGGCAATGTAATAAAAACATATCCGCGGTACACTCCTGTAGATGGGGCAGCCTGAAGGCTGATAGCAATGTAATAAAAAACATATCCGCGGTACACTTCCTGTAGATGGTGGGCAGCCTGAAGGCTGATAGGCAATGTAATAAAAACATATCCGCGGTACACTTCCTGTAGATGGTGGGCAGCCTGAAGGCTGATAGGCAATGTAATAAAAACATATCCGGCGGTACACTTCCTGTAGATGGTGGGCAGCCTGAAGGCTGATAGGCAATGTAATAAAAACATATCCGCGTACACTTCCTGTAGATGGTGGGCAGCCTGAAGGCTGATAGGCCAATGTAATAAAAACATATCCGCGGTACACTTCCTGTAGATGGTGGGCAGCCTGAAGGCTGATGCAATGTAATAAAAAACATATTCCGCGGTACACTTCCTGTAGATGGTGGGCAAGCCTGAAGGCTGAATAGGCAATGTAATAAAAAAGTATCCGCGTACACTTCCTGTAGATGGTGGGCAGCATGAGGCTGAAGGCTGACTTCCTGTATGGTGGGCAGCTGAAATGTAATAAAAACATATCCGCGGTACACTTCCTGTAGATGGTGTACAGAGCCTGAAGGCAATGTAATAAAACAATCCGCGGGCAGTTCCTCTGAAGGCTTTGATAGGCAATGTAATAAAAACATATCCGCGGTACACTTCCTGTAGATGGGTGGGCAGCCTGAAGGCTGATAGCAATGTAATACAACAAAAACATTATTCCTGAATAGGCAATGCGGTACACTTCCTGTAGATGGTGGGAGCCTGAAGGCTGATAGGCCAATGTAATAAAACATATCCGCGGTACACTTCCTGTAGATGGTGGGCAGCCTGAAGGCTGATAGGCAATGTAATAAAAACATATCCGCGTACACTTCCTGTAGATGGTGGGCAGCCTGAAGGCTGATAGGCAATGTAATAAAAACATATCCGCGGTACACTTCCTGTAGATGGTGGGCAGCCTGAAGGCTGATAGGCAATGTAATACAAAACATATCCGCGGTACACTTAACCTGTAGATGGTGGCAGCCTGAAGGCTGATAGGCAATGTAATAAAAACATATCCGCGGTACACTTCCTGTAGATGGTGGCAGCCTGAAGGCTGATAGGCAATGTAATAAAAAAACATATGGTCTGAGGCTATAGGCGGTAATTATTACACTTCCTGTAGATGGTGGCAGCCTGAAGGCTGATAGGCAATGTAATAAAAACATTATCCGCGGTACACTTCCTGTAGATGGTGGGCAGCCTGAAGGCTGATAGGCACTCCTGTAATTAATAAAAACATATCCGCGGTACACTTCCTGTAGATGGTGGGCAGCCTGAAGGCTGATAGGCAATGTAATAAAAACATATCCGCGGTAACACTTCCTGTTAGAGCCTGTGGGCATATCCGCCTGTAGATGGTGGGCAGCCTGAAGGCTGATAGGCAATGTAATAAAAAACATATCCGCGGCTTACACTTCCTGTAGATGGTGGGCACCTAGATGGCAATGGGGCATCCGCGGTACATCCTGTAAGCTGATAGGCAATGTAATAAAAACATAACATGTAGATGGTGGGCCCAGCGCGCATACATCTCTGTCTGTAGATGGTGGGGCAGCCTGAAGGCTGATAGGCAATGTAATAAATAACATATCCGCGGTAAACACTTTCTGTAGATGAAGCGTGTGGGCAGCCTGAAGGCTGAGAATAGGCAATGTAATAAAAACATATCCGCGTACACTTCCTGTAGATGGTGGGCAGCCTGAAGGCTGATAGGCAATGTAATAAAACATATCCCGCGGTACACTTCCTGTAGATGGTGGGCAGCCTGAAGGCTGATAGGCAATGTAATAAAAACATATCCGCGGTACACTTCCTGTAGATGTGGGCCTAGCCTGAAGGCCTGATAGGCAATGTAAATAAAAACATAATCCGCGGTACACTTCCTGTAGATGGTGGGGCAGCCTGAAGGCTGATAGGCAATGTAATACAAAACATATCCGCGGTCACACTCTGTAGATGGTGGGCAGCCTGAAGCTGATATAGGCAATGTAAATAAAAAACACATGCCGTCAATTCCGCGGTAGATGTGCGGCAGCCTGAAGTTCACTTCTGTAGATGGTGGCAGCCTGAAGGCTGGATAGGCAATGTAATAAAAACATATCCGCGTACACTTCCTGTAGATGGTGGGCAGCCTGAAGGCTGACTTCCTGTAAAGGCAATGTAATAAAAACATATCCGCGGTACACTCCTGTAGATGGTGGCAGCCTGAAGGCTGATAGGCAATGTAATAAAAACATATCCGCGGTACACTTCCTGTAGATGGTGGGCAGCCTGAAGGCTGATAGCAATGATAATAATAAAACATATCCGCGGTACACTTCCTGTAGATGGTGGGCAGCCTGAAGGCTGATAGGCAAAATGTAATAAAAACATAATCCGCGTACACTTCCTGTAGATGGTGGGGCAGCCTGAAGGCTGATAGGCAATGTATATAAAAACATATCCGCGTAAACACTTCCTGTTAGATGGATGTGGGCGCCTGAAGGCTGATTAGGCAATGTAATAAAAACATATCCGCGGTACACTTCCTGTAGATGGTGGGCAGCCTGAAGGCTGATAGGCAATGTAATAAAAAACATATCCGCGGTACACTTCCTGTAGATGGTGGGCAGCCTGAAGGCTGATAGCAATGTAATAAAAACATATCCGCGGTACACTTCCTGTAGATTGGTGGGCAGCCTGAAGGCTGATAGGCAATGTAATAAAAACATATCCGCGGTACACTTCCTGTAGATGGTGGGCCAGCCTTGAAGGCTGATAGGCAATGTAATAAAAAACATATCCGCGGTACACTTCCTGTAGATGTGGGCAGCCTGAAGGCTGATAGGCAATGTAATAAAGAACATATCCGCGGTACACTTCCTGTAGATGGTGGGCAGCCTGAAGGCTGATAGGCAATGTAATAAAAACATATCCGCGGTACACTTCCTGTAGATGGTGGGGCAGCCTGAAGGCTGATAGGCAATGTAATAAAAACATAGTACACTTCTGTAATGGGCAGCCTGAAGGCTATAGGCAATGTAATAAAACATATCCGCGGTAACTTCCTGTAAATGGTGGGGCAGCCTGAAGGCTGATAGGCAATGTAATAAAAACATATCGCGGTCAACTTCCTGTAGATGGTGGGCAGCCGTGAAGGCTGATATGGCATAGGTACACTGCCTGAAGGCTGATAGACAATGTAATAAAAACATATCCGCTTGTACACTTCTGTAGAGATGTGGTGGGCAGCCTGAAGGCTGCATAGGCAATGTTATAAAAACATATTCCGCTGGTACACTTCCTGTAGATGGTGGGCAGCCTGAAGGGATAGGCAATGTAATAAAAAACTATCCGCGGTACACTTCCTGTAGATGGTGGGGCACCTGTGAAGGCTGATAGGCAATGTAATAAAAACATATCCGCGGTACACTTCCTGTAGATGGTGGGCAAGCCTGAAGGCTGATAGGCAATTGTAATAAAAACATATCCGCGGTACACTTCCTGTAGATGGTGGGGGGGCTGCCTGAAGGCTGATAGGCAATGTAATAAAAACATATCCGCGGTACACTTCCTGTAGATGGTGGGCAGACCTGAAGGCTGATAGGCAAGTAAATAAAAACATATCCGCGGTACACTTCCTGTAGATGGTGGGGCAGCCTGAAGGCTGATATGGCAATTGTAATAAAAACATATCCGCGGTACAAACTTCCTGTAGATGGGTCGGCAGCCTGAAGGCTGATAGGCAATGGTAATAAAAACATATCCGCGGTACACTTCCTGTAGATTGAAGGCTGAGTAGGCAATGCATAATTACACTTCTGAGAAGCCTGAATAGGCAATGTAATAAAAACATATCCGCGGTACACTTCCTGTAGATGGTGGCACCTGAAGCTGATAGGCAATTAAATAAAAACATATCCGCGGGGTACAGACTGGGCCTGTAGATGGGCGTAGATGGTGGGTGCTGATAGGCCTACATAAGGTACACACCGAAGGCAATGTAATAAAACATATCCGCGGTACGAATGTGGGCAAACTGATCCTGTGAATGGTGGCAGCCTGAAGGCTGATAGCCAATGTAATAAAAACATATTCCGCGGTACACTCCTGTAGATGGTGGGCGCCTAAGGCAGCAATTAATAAAAACATATCCCTACAACTCCTGTAATCGTGTGCACCCTGAAGCTGATGCAGGCAATGCTAATAAAAACATATCGCGGATCTTCCTGTAAGATAAGTGGGCACACCTGAAAGGCTGATAGCAATGTAATAAATATCCTGCGCTACACTTCCTGTAGATGGTGGCTGCCAAGCCTGAAGCAATGTTAATTAAAAACATATCCGCGGTACACTTCCTGTAGATGGTGGGCAGCCTGAAGGCTGATAGGCAATGTAATAAAAAAACATATCCGCGGTACACGTCCTGGGTAGATGGGCAGCCTTGAAAGGCTGATAGGGAAAAGCAATGTATTTAAAAATCATATCGCGGTACACTTCCTGTAGATGTGGGCACCTAAAGCTGATAGGCAATGTAATAAAAACATATCCGCGGTACACTTCCGTAAATTGGCAGCCGCCTGAAGGGCTATCCGGGTACATAAAAACATATCCGGTACACTTCCTGTAGATGGTGGCAGCCTGAAGGCTGATAGGCAATGTAATAAAAACATATCCGCGGTACACTTCCTGTAGATGGTCTGTAAAAAAACACTCCGCGGTACAACTTCCCTGTATGGTGGGGGCTGAAGGCTATGCATATCCTTGAAGGCTGATGTTTCGGTATAAAAACATATCTCCGGCGGTAAAGCTTCCTGTAGAGGTGGTGGATGGGCAACTAGTAATAAAAAGCATATCCGCGGTACACTGCCTGAAGGCTGCCTAGGCAATAAAAACGTATACGGCTGGGTACAGCTTCCCTGTATGATGGTGGGACAGGCCGGCAATAGGCATAATGTAATAAAACATAGAATCCGCGTAACTTCCTGTAGATGGTGGGCAGCCTGAAGGCAGCAATGCTAATTAAACGGTACACTTCCTGTAGATGGTGGGAGGCAGCCTGAAGCCAATGGCAACAAAAACACAGGTACACTTCCTGTAGATGCAATAGGCATAAAAACATATCCGCGGTACAAGCTTCCTGTAGATGGGGCAGCCTGAAGGCTGATAGGCAATGTAATAAACATGCAGCCTGAAGGTGCGCTGAAGGCTGATAGGGCAATGTAATTAAACAACATAACACGCGGGTCAGAATAAGTAATATGACTTCCTGATAGATGGTGGCAGCCTGGAAGGCTGATAGGCCAATGTAAAAAAACATAGCCTAAGGCTGAATGTAATAAAAAACATATGCGGTACACTTCCTGTAGATGGTGGGCAGCCTGAAGGCTGATAGGCAATGTAATTAAAAAACATATCCGCGGTAACACTTCCTGTAGATGGTATGGGCAGCCTGAAGGCTGATAGGCAATGTAATAAAAACATATCCGCGGTACACTTTCCTGTAGACTTCCTGTGGTGGGCAAAGCCTGAAGGCTGATGATAGGTTACACTTCAATGTAATAAAAACATATCCGCGGTACACTTCCTGTAGATGGTGGGCAGCCTGAAGGCTGATAGGCAATGTAATAAAAACATATCCGCGGTACACTCCTGTAGATGGTGGGGCAGCGCTGAAGGCTGATAGGCAATGTAATAAAAACATATCCGCGGTACACTTCCTGTAGATGTGGCAGCCTGAAGGCTGATAGGCAATGTAATAAAAACATATCCGCGGTACACTTCCTGTAGATGGTGGGCAGTCTTGAAGGCTGATAGGGCAATGTAATAAAAACATAATCCGCGGTACACTTCCTGTAGATGGTGGGCAGCCTGAAGGCTGATAGGCAATGATAAGGCAAATAATATAAAAACAATCCCGCGGTACACTTCCTGTAGATGGTGGGCAGGCCTGAAGGCTGATAGGCAATGTAATAAAAAACATATCCGCGGTACACTTCCTGTAGATGGTGGGCAGCCTGAAGGCTGATAGGCAATTGTAATAAAAACATATCCGCGTACACTGTAGATGCCTGAGGTGATAGCAATGTAATGACATATCCGCGGTAACCCACTTCCTGTAGATGGTGGGCAGCCTGAAGGCTGATAGGCAATGTAATAAAATAACATACTCCGCGGTACACTTCCTGTAGATGGTGGGCAGCCTGAAGGCTGATAGGCAATGTAATAAAAACATAATATGGTACACTTCTGAAACGATGGCATCGCCGCGTACAACTTCCTGTAGATGGTGGGCAGCTGAAGGGCTGATAGGCAATGTAATAAAAACATATCCGCGGTACCACTTAAAAAACACCCTGTAGATGGTGGGCAAGCCTTGAAGCTGAGTAGGCAATGTAATAAAAACACTTCCTGTATCCGCCCGTACACTTCCTGTAGAATGGTGGGCAGCCGTGAAGGCTGATAGGCAATGTAATAAAAACATATCCCGCGGTACACTTCCTGTAGCATGGTGGGCAGCCTGAAGGCTGATAGGCAATGTAATAAAAACATATCCGCGGTTACACTTCCTGTAGTGGTGGGCAGCCTGAAGGCTGATAGGCAATGTAATAAAAAACATATCCGCGGTACACTTCCTGTAGATGGTGGGCAGCCTGAAGGCTGATAGGCAATGTAATAAAACATATACTTCCTTTACAGTAGACTTCCGTGGGTGGGCAGCCTGAAGGCTGATAGGCAATGTAATAAAAACATATACCGCGGTACACTTCCTGTAGATGGGGCAGCCCTGAAAGGCTGATAGGCAATGTAATAAAAACATATCCGCGGTACACTCCTGTAGTGGTGGGCAGCCTGAAGGCTGATAGGCAATGTAATAAAAACATTACCTTTTCCGCGGTACACTTCCTGTTTAAGATGGTGGGCAGCCTGAACCGGCTGATAGGCTGAAATGTAATAAAAACATACTGGGCAGCCTGCGGTACACTTCCGTGTAGATGGTGGGCAGCCTGAAGGCTGATAGGCAATGTAATAAAAACATATCCGCGTAACACTTCCTGTAGATGGTGGGCAGCCTGAAGGCTGATAGCAATGTAATAAAAACATATCCCGGTACACTTCCTGTATAGATGGTGTGGGCAGCCTGAAGGCTGATAGGGCAATCGTAATAAAAACATATCCGCGTACACTTCCTGTAGATGGTGGGAGCAGCCTGAAGGCTGATAGCAATGTAATAAAAACATAATCCAATGTAATCGTAAAAAACATATCAAAACATCCGCGGTACACTTTCCTGTAGATGGGTGGGCAGCCTGAAGGCTGATAGGCAATGTAATAAAAACATATCCCGGTAACACTTCCTGTAGATGGTGGGCAGCCTTGAAGGCTGATAGGCAATGTAATAAACAAACATAATCCGCGTACCACTTCCTGTAGATGGTGGGCAAGCCTGAAGGCTGATAGGCAATGTAATAAAAACATATCCGCGTACACTTCCTGTAGATGGTGGGCAGCCTGAAGGCTGATAGGCAATGTAATAAAAACATATCCGCGGTACACTTCCTGTAGATGGTGGGCAGCCTGAAGGCTGATAGGCAATGTAATAAAAACATATCCGCGGTACACTTCTGTAGATGGTGGGCAGCCTGAAGGCTGATAGGCAATGTAATAAAAACATATCCGCGGTACACTTCCTGTAGATGGTGGGCAGCCTGAAGGCTGATAGGCAATGTAATAAAAACATATCCGCGGTACACTTCCTGTAGATGGTGGGCAAGCCCTGATAGGCATGTAATGTAATAAAAAACATATCCGCGGTACACTTCCTGTAGATGGTGGCAGCCTGAAGGCTGAAGGGGCAATGTAATAAAAACATATCCGCGGTACACTTCCTGTAGATGGTGGGCAGCCTGAAGGGCTGATAGGCAATGTAATAAAAACATATCGCTGAAGGAATGGTGGGCAGCCTGGTAGGCAATGTATATAAAAACATCCGCGGTACACTTCCTGTAGATGGTGGGCAGCTGAATAGCAATGTAATACTAAATCCGCGGCACTGGGGTACCATAGGCAATGTAATAAAAACATATCCGCGGTACACTTCCTGTAGATGTGGGCAGCCTGAAGGCTGATAGGCAATGTAATAAAAACATATCCCGCGGTACACTTCCTGTATGGTGGCAGCCTGAAGGCTGATACGGCAATGTAATAAAAAACATATCCGCGGTACACACTTCCTGTAGATGGTGGGTCAGCCTGAAGTGGCTGATAGGCAATGTAATAAAAACATATCCGCGGTACACTTCCTGTAGATGGTGGGGCAGCCTGAACGGGCTGATAGCAATGTAATACAAAAAACATATCCGCGTACACTTCCTGTAGCATGGTGGGCAGCCTGAAGGCAGCTGATAGGCAATGTAATAAAAACATATCCGCGGTACACTTCCTGTAGATGAAGGTGGGCAGCCTGAAGCTGATAGGCAATGTAATAAAAAACATATCCGCGTACACTTTCCTGTAGATGGTGGGCAGCTGTGCTGAAGGCTGATAGGCAATGTAATAAAAACATATCCGCGTACACTTCCTGTAGATGGTGGGCAGCCTGAATGCTGATAGCAATGTAATAAAACATATCCGCGGTACACTTCCTGTAGATGGTGGGCAGCCTGAAGGCTGATAGGGCAATGAAGGTAATAAACAACATATCCGCGGTACACTTCCTGTAGATGGTGGGCAGCCTGAAGGCTGATAGGCAATGTAATAAAAACATATCCGCGTACACTTCCTGTAGATGGTGGGCAGCCTGAAGGCTGATAGGCAATGTAATAAAAATATCCGCGGTAAAACATATTCCGCGGTAATACACTTCCTGTAGATGTCGGGCAGCCTGAAGGCTGATAGGCAATGTAATAAAAACATAAATCCGCGGTACACTTCCTGTAGATGGTGGGCAGCCTGAAGGCTGATAGGCATGTAATAAAAACATATCCGCGGTACACTCCTGATAGGCTGTAGATGGTGGGCACAGCCTGAAGGCTGATAGGCAATGTAATAAAAAACATATCCGCGGTACACTTCCTGTAGATGGTGGGCAGCCTGAAGGCTGATAGGCGAATGTAATAAAACATATCCGCGTACACTTCCTGTAGATGGTGGGCAGCCTGAAGGCTGATAGGCAATGTAATAAAAACTATCCGCGGTACATAAATGTGGGCAAAATAGGCAATGTAATAAAAACATATCCGCGGGTACACTTCCTGTAGATGGTGGGCAGCCTGAAGGCTGATAGGAATGTAATACATAGATCCTGAAGGCTAAAGCTACACTTCCTGTAGATGGTGGGCAGCCCCTGAGCACTTCCTGTAGATGGTGTAATAAAAACATAACAATCATCCGCCATATCCGCGGGTGTAATAAAAACATATCCGCGTACACTTCGGCAATGCGCTGTACACTTCCTGTAGATGGTGGCAGCCTGAAGGCTGAAAAAACATAGGCTGTAATGGGCAGCCTGAAATAAACATATCCGCGGTACACTTCCTGTAGATGTGGCAATGGTGGGCGCCTGAAGGCTGATAGGCAATGTAATAAAAACATATCCGCGGTACACTTCCTGTAGATGGTGGGCAGCCTGAAGGCTGAAGGCAATGTAATAAAAACATATCCGGTACACTTCCTGTAGATGGTGGGCAGCCTGAAGGCTGATGCAATTAATAAAAACATATCCGCAGGGTACACTTCCTGTAGATGGTGGGCAGCCTGAAGGCTGATAGGCAATGTAATAAAAACATATCCGCGGTACACTTCCTGTAGATGGTGGGCAGCCTGAAGGCTGATAGGCAATGTAATAAAAACATATCCGCGGTACACTTCCTGTAGATGGTGGGCAGCCTGAAGGCTGATAGGCAATGTAATTAAAAAACATATCCGCGGTACACTTCCTGTAGATGGTGGGCAGCCTGAAGGCTGATAGGCAATGTAATAAAAACATATCCGCGGTACACTTCCTGTAGATGGTGGGCAGCCTGAAGGCTGATAGGCAATGTAATAAAAACATATCCGCGTACACTTCCTGTAGATGGTGGGCAGCCTGAAGGCTGATAGGCAATGTAATGATAAAAAATACGGTACACTTGCCTGTAGATGGTGGGCAGCCTGAAGGCTGATAGGGCAATGTAATAAAACATATCCGCGGTACACTTCCTGTAGATGGTGGGCAGGCCTGTAATAAAACATAAGGCTGATAGGCAATGTAATAAAAACATATCCGCGGTACACTTCCTGTAGATGGTGGGCAGCCTGAAGGCTGATAGGCAATGTAATAAAAACATATCCGCGGTACACTTCCTGTAGATGGTGGGCAGCCTGAAGGGCTGATAGGCAATGTAATAAAAACATATGGTACACTTCCTGTATGGTGGGCAGCCTGAAGCTGATAGGCAATGTAATAAAAACATATCCGCGGTACACTTCCTGTAGATGGTGGGCAGCCTGAAGGCTGATAGGCAATGTAATAAAAACATATCCGCGGTACACTTCCTGTAGATGGTGGGCAGCCTGAAGGCTGATAGGCAATGTAATAAAAACATATCCGCGGTACACTTCCTGTAGATGGTGGGCAGCCTGAAGGCTGATAGGCAATGTAATAAAAACATATCCGCGGTACACTTCCTGTAGATGGTGGGCAGCCTGAAGGCTGATAGGCAATGTAATAAAAACAAAACAATACACAGCGTCAGGCACTGGTCTACTGTGGTGAAGCAGTGTTTATGCCACTCATGTGTCCCATGCCTGTAGATGGTGAGCAGCCTGAAGGCTGATAGACCACGCAACCAAACACAACAAAGCAACACAAAGCAAATATGTATAAACAATAGTTGTACGGGTAATAGCTTTGCAATCACTGAGTAGTGGTGTTTATACTGCCCAATCACATGTTGTGGTGTCTATACTGCCCAAATTTACTCTGCATGCAGCTGGTGGGCAGCCTGAAGACTAATAATAGACCGCGCAACCAAACACAACAAAGCAACACAACCAAATATGTATAAGCAGTAGTTGCACTGGTAATAGCTTTGCAATCACTTAGTAATGGTGTTTATACTGCCTAATCAGGTATTTATACTGCCCAATCATAAAAATATGGTAGCGGTGTGTAAATTGCCCAAATTTAAGCTGCCTGCAGATGGTGGGCAGCCTGAAATCTGATAGACTGCGCAACCAGATCAAAGCCGGTCCAATCCAAACCAATCCAAATCAATCCAAACCAATCTAAAGCAAATCAGACCGGACCAAATCAAACCAAACCAAGTCAATCCAAATCACGCCAAATCATTAAATCAAATTAAGCCAAGACGAACCAAGTCACGCCAAATCAAACAAAATCAAGTCAAACCAAACCAAACCAAACCAAACAAAGCCAAACAAAGTCAATCCAAAGCAAACTGAACTAGACCGAACCAAATCAAGTCCAGTTAAACTAAACCAAGCCAAACCAATTCAAACCAAGCTAAATCAAACCGAATCAAGTCAAACCAAGCCAAGTCAAACCAAGCCAAGTCAAACCAAACCAAGTCAATCTAAACCAAACCAGGTCAAACCAAACCAAATCAAGTCGAGTCAAACCAAACCCAGTCAAACTAAGTTCAACCAAACCAAGCCAAACCAAGTCAAATCAAATCCAGTCAAACCAAACCAAACCAAGTCAATACAAGGCAAACCAAACCATGCCAAACCAAGTAAAAACAAGTCAAACCAAACCAAATCAAACCAAACTAAACCAAGTCAAGTGAAACCAAACCTGGCCAAACCAATACAAGTCAAACCAAGCCAAACCGAACCAGGCCATAACAAGTTAAACCAAACCATTGCAAACCAATTCAAACCGCGGAAAACCATGGCAAACCAAGTAAAATCATGCCAAAACAAGTCAAACGAAGCCACACCAGGCCAAACCAAACCAAGTCAAACCAAGTCAGTCAAACCCAAGCCAAACCAAGTCAAGACAAACCAAGTCAAAGTAAGTTAAACCAAGCCAAACCAAGTCAATCCAAGGCAAACCAAATCATGCCGAACGAAGTCAAACCAAGTCAAGTCAAACCAAGTCAAATAAAGTCAAACCAAGGTAAAACAAGTCAAACCAAGGTAAAACAAGTCAAAACAAGACAAAACAAGACGAAACAAGTTAAACGAAGTCAAAACAAATCTAACCAAATTAAGCCAAGACAAACCAAGCCAAGTTAATACAAGTCAAAACAAGTCAATCCAAGGCAAACCAACCCGTGCCAAAACAAGTAAAAACAAGTCAAACCAAACCAAGGCAAACCAAAACCAAGAAAAAACCTAAGTCAAGTCAAAACAAGTCAAATTAAGTTAAACCAAGCCAAATCAAATCAATCCACTATTAACCAATTCATGTCTAACCAAGTCAAACCAAGTAAAGTAAAGTCAAACCAAACCAAGTCAAACCAAGTTGAACCAAGTCAAAACAAGTAAAAACAAGTTAAGCCAAGTCAAACCAAACCAGACCAAACCAAATCCAACAATTGAAAGAAAAACAAAATAAAACAAATGTAAACCAGACCAGAGAAAACAAAAAAAACACTTTTGCCAGCTTTTGCATAAAATACCTCATCTCTCAACCTCTGCCGATGGACAGGTCAGCGACTACCTGGACTGTGTTCCTGAGGAGTTCCACAAAAAACCGAATCATGCTGCACCACTGCCATCAGTTAAGCCCCAAGTATAGACTGAAGGTGAGCTGGCCATGCCGGGTGGTGGGTAGGTTGTGGTTGGTGGTGGGTGGTTGTTGTTGTTGTTGTTGCTTGGGTTTGGTGGGTGGTGGAGATGGTGTGGTTGGTGTGGGTGGTGGGTGGTGGTGGTGGGTGTGGTGGGTGGTGGTGGTGGGAGGTGGGTGCACGACTGCCATCAGCTAAGCCCCAAGTAACTACTAGAAGGTGATCTGGGCATCCCCCTTTTTTTTGTCCTACCTATATTGTCCCACCCCTATTTGGCTATTTGGGCCTACCCTATTTTTAGCTGTATAACCATGAAATAAGAGCCGCATGCCCCCAAGGGTCTTAACTACCCTGAGAAGTTTTGCCCCCCCCCCCCCCCCCCCCCCCCCCAGTCTATGCAAGCACTCCCAACAGCCCTTGATTCAATCACCTGCCCCCCCCCCCCCCAGGGTCTTCACTACCCTGAGAAGTTCCGTCCCCCAAGTCCTATACAAGCACTCCCAACACCTTTGATTCAATCACCCCCCCCCCCCCCAGGGTCTTCAATACCCTGAGAAGTCCCCCCCCCCCCGCCCCCTGTTCTATGCAAGCACTCCAGCACCCTTGATTCAATCACCTCCCCACCCACCCAACCCACCCCAGGGTCTTCACTACCTGAGAAGTTCCGCCCCGTCCCCCCCCCCCCCCCCCCCTCCCCCAGTCCTATTGGAAAGCACTCCCAACAATCCATGATTCAATCACCTCCCCCCCCCCAGGCCTATGCAAGCACTCCCAACACCCTTGATTCAATCACTCCCCCCCCCCCCCCCCCCCCAGGCCCTGATGCAAGGCACCTCCAACCACCCTTGATGTCAATCACCTCGCCCCCCCCCACCCCCCCAAGGCCTATGCAAGCACTCCCAACACCCTTGATTCAATCACCATCCCCCCGCCCCCCCAGGGTCTTCACTACCTGAGAAGTTCCCCCCCCCCCCCCCCCCCAGTTCTATGCATGCACTCCAACACACATGATTCAATCACCTGCCCACACGCGCCCCCTCCCCCCCCAGGCTATGCAAGCACTCCAACACCCTTGATTCAATACTCCCCCCCCACCCTTTTTTCCCCCCAGGCCTATGCAAGCATTCCCAACGCACCTTGATTCAATCACCTCCGCCCCCCCCCCCCCCCCCCCCTAGGGTCTTCACTACCCTGAGAAGTTCCCCCCCCCACCACACCCCCTGTTATCCTATGCAAGCACTTTCCCAACACCCATGATTTCAACCTCCCCGCCAGGGGGCCACTCCCCCACCCCAGCCCCCAGGCTTATGCAAGCACTCCGAACACTGCCTTGATACAATCAGCCTCCCCCCCCACCCCCCAGGCCTATTGGCAAGCAATCCCACATAAAAAAGACTTGATTCAATCACCTTTGCCCCCCCCCACCCACGCCCAGGCCTATGCACGCACTCCAAACACCGTCCTTCACAGCCGGTGTCCCACATTCAGATTCAATTCCCCCCCCCCCCCAGGGTCTTCACTACCCCTGAGAAGTCCTCCCCCCCTGTTCTAATGCAAGCACTCCCCCACCCTTGATTCAATGACCTCCCCCCCCCCCCCCCCCAGGGTCTTGCACTACCCTGAGAAGTCCCCCCCCCCCCCCCCCTGTTTCTATGGAAGCACTCCCAACCCCTTGATTCAATCACCTCCCCCCCCCCCCCCCCCCCAGGGTCTTCCCTACCCTAAGAGTTCCGTCCCCAAGTCCTATACAAGCACTGCCAAAACCTTGATTCAATCACCTCCCCCCCCCCTTCCCCCCAGGGTCTTCACTACCACTGAGAAGTTCGTCCCCAAGTCCTATACAAGCACTCCCAACACCTTGATTCAATACTCCCCCCCCCCCCCTCCCCCCCAGGGTCTTTCACTACCTGAGAAGTCCCCCCCCCCCCCCCCCCCAGTTCTATGCATGCAGTCTCCAACACACATGATTCAATCACTCCCCCCCCCACCACCCAGGCCTATGCAAGCACTCCACACCCTTGATTCAATCACCTCCCCCCCCCCCACTCCCCCCAGGCCTAAATGCAAGCACTCCCAACACCCTTGATTCATCACCTCCCCCCCCCCCCCCCCCAGGGTTTCACTGCCTGAGAAGTTCCCCCCACCCCACCCCCCACCTGTTTCTAAATGCAAGCACTCCCAACACCCATGATTTCAATCACCTCCCCCCCACCCCCCAGGCTATGCAAGCACTCCCACCACCCTTGATCACAATCACCTCCCCCCCCCACCCCCCCCAGGCCTTTGCAAGCACTCCCAAACACCTTGATTCAATCACCTCCCCCCCCCCCACCCCAGGCCTATGCATCAAGCACTCCCAACACCTTTGATTCAATCACCTCCCCCCCACCCCCCAGGGTCTTCACTACCTGAGAAGTCCCCCCCCCCCCCCCCCCCCCCCTGTTCTATGCAAGCACTCCAACACCTTGATTCAATACCTCCCCCCCCCCCCCCAGGGTTTCACTACCCTGAGAAGTCCGCACCCCCCCCCCCCCCTGTTCTATGGAAGCACTTGAACACCTTGATTCAATCACCTCCCCCCCCCCCCCCCCCCCCAGGGTCTTCCTACCCTAAGAAGTTCCGTCCCCCAGTCTATACAGCCACTCCAAAAACTCCTTGATTCAATCCCTCCCCCCCCCCCCCCCCCCCCAGGGTCTTCACTACCCTGAGAAGTTCCGTGCCGCAAGCCTACAAGCACTCCCCAACACCCCTTGATTCCAATCACCTCCCCCCCCCCCCCCCAGGGTCTTCACTACCCTGAGAAGTCCCCCCCCCCCCCCCCCAGTCTATGCATGCACTCCCAACACACATGACTTCAATCACCTCCCCCCCCCCACCACTCCCAGGCCTATGCAAGCACTCCAACACACCTTGATTCAATCCACCTCCCCCCCCCCCACCCCCCCCAGCCTATCATAGCACTGCCCACACCCTTGATTCAATCACCTCCCCCCCCCCCGGTCTTCACTGCCGGGGGGGGGGGGGGGGCTGAGAAGTTCCCCCACCCCCCACCCCCCACCACTGTTCTATCACTCCCAATACACCCATGATTCAAGTCTATGCAAAAGGATGTCCCCCCAAGTCCTTGGATACAACATCACTTCCCACATTCGCGCTTGATTCAATCACCTCCCACCCCCCCAACCTACCCTGAGAAGTATCCCCCCCAGCCCCCCCCCTATGCAAGCACTCCCAAACCTTGTCAATACCTCCCCCCACCCCCCCCAACCCCCCTGAAGTGCTGTTTCTATGCAAGCAACCAGGCCCTACTGCCCTTGATTCAATCACCTCCCCCCCCCCCCCCAGGGAATACCTCAACTTACACTGCCCTGAGAAGTCCCCCCCCCCCCCTGTTCTATGGAAGCACTTTCACCACTTGATTCAATCACCTCCCCCCACCCCCCCCCCCAGTGGGGTCTTCACTACCCTAAATGAGTTCCGTCCCCCAAGTCCTATGCAAGCACTTCCATAACCCTTAATTCAATCATCCACCATCCACCCCCTCCGCTCCCCCCCCCCCCAGGGTCTTCACTACCTGAGAAGTCCCCCCCCCCCGGCCCAGTTCTATGCAAGCACTCCCAACAGAGTTCCTTGATTCAATCAACCTCCCCCCCCCCCCCACCCCACCCGCCAGGGGTCTTCACTACCCTGAGAAGTTCCCACCGCCACCTCCCCCCCCCCAGGTTCTCATGCAAGCACTCCAACACCCTTGATTCAATCACCTACACCAACCCCCACCCCCGTCCCTATGCAGCACTCCCCACCTTTGATTCTCACTCCCCACACCTAAGAAGTTCCGTCCCGCCCCCAGTCGCTATGCAAGCCTCCCAACACTTGATCAAATCATCCCCAGGGTCCCTTACCAGAAGTTCCCCCCCCCCCCCTGTTCTATGGCAAGGCACTCCCAAAACCCCATGTCATCATCACTCCCCCCCAAGCCCCCAGGCTTATGCAGCCTCCCAACACCTTGGATTCATCACCCCCCCCCCGCCCCCCCAGGCCTAATGCAAGCATTCCCAACATCCTTGATCAATCATCCTCTCCGCCCCCCCCCCCCCCTCCCCCTGTTCTTATTGCAAGCCTCCAACACCCTAGATTCAATCTTCACCTCCCCTGCAGAAAGTCCCCCTCCCAGGGTCTTCATACTCTGAGAAGTCCCCGCTAGCTCCCCCCCTTTTCAATGTCTCTAGCACCAACCTGATGGCAACACCCCACCTCACCCACCCCGCTTGATCTCAATCACTCCCCCCCCCCCCCCCCAGGGTCCTTACATAGAGGTTCTGAGAAGCACTTCCGCCTTGCCACCCCCCCCAGGTCCTATGCAAGCATCCCAAACGCACCTTGAGTTCATCACCTTCCCCCCCCCCCCCCCAGTCCTATGAAGCCCACTCCAACACCCTTGATTCAATCACCTCCCCCCCCCACCCCTCAGGCCTATGCAAGCACTCCATCTGCAAACACACCCTTGATTAAATCACCTCCCCCCACCCCCCCAGGCTATGCATAGCACTCCAACACCCTTGATTCCAATCACCTCCCCACCCCCCCAGGGTCTTCACTACCCTGAGAAGTTCCCCCCCCCCCCCCCCCTGTTCTTATGCAAGCACTCCAACACCCATGATTCAATCACCTCCCCCCTCCCCCCCCCAGGCTTATGCAAGCACTCCCAACACCCTCAGTGCGATTCAATACACCTTACTCCCCCCACCCCCCACCCCAGCTATGGAAGCACTCAAATCCTTGATTCAATCATTCCGCCCACAATATCAACACCCTCAGGCCTATGCAAGATTCAATGCCACCTTGAATTCCCCCACCCCCCCCCCCCCCCCCCCCCCTGTTCTATGCAAAGCACTCCAACACCCTAGTTCAATCACCTCCCCCCCCCCCCAGGGTCTTTCACTACCCTGAGAGTCCCCCCCACCCCCCACCCTGTTCTATGGAAGCACTCCCACACACCTTGATTCAATCACCTCCCCCCCCCCCCGGCCCCAGGGTCTTTACTACAAGCTGAGAAGTTCCGCACCCCCCCCAGGCTTATGCAAGCAGCTCCAACATCCCTTGATTCAATCACCTCCGCTCCCCCACGCCCCCCAGGCTATGCAATCAGCACCAACACCTTGATTCAATACTCCCGCCCCCCACCCCCCAGGCCTATTGCAAGCACTCCCAACACCTTGATTCAACTCACCCCCCCCCCCCCCCCCTCCAGGCCTGTTTCTGCACTATAGACCACTCCCAACACCCTTGATTCATCACCTCCCCCCCCCCCCCCCCAGGGGTCTTCACTACCTCCTGAGAAGTTCCCCCCCCCCCCCCCCTCCCTGTTCTATGCAAGCACTCCCAACACCCATGATTCAATCACCTCCCCCCCCCCCCCAGGGTCTTTACTACTGAGAGTTCCGCTCCCCCCAGTGCTATGCAAGCACTCCAAGCATACAACACCTTGATTCAATACCTCCCCCCCGACCCCACACCCCAGTCCTATGCAAAGCACTCCTAACACCCTTGATTCAATCACCTCCCCCACACCACCTCAGGCTATGCAAGCAATCCCAACACCCTTGATTCAATCACCTCCCCACCCCCCCCGCCCCCCTCAGGCCTATTCAAGCACTCCAACACCCATGATTCAATCACCTCCCTGTCCCCCCCCCCAGGGGTCTTCACTCCTGAGAAGTTCCCCCCCCCGCCCCCCCTGTTCTATGCAAGCACTCCAACACCCATGATTCAATCACTCCTCCCCCCCCCCCAGGCCTATGCAAGCACTGGTCGTATGTTCCCAACCCTTGATTCAATCATCCCCCCCCACCCCCACCCCAGGTCCTATGGCAGCCTCTAACACCTTGATTCAATCACTCCTCCCCACACCCCACTCAGGCCTTAGCAAGCAAACCCACCCCTTGATTCAATCACTCCCCCCCCATCCCCCAGGCCTGTTAATATGCACTCCCAAACCGCTTGATTCCAATCCTCCCCCACCCCCCAGGAGGTTTTTCACTACACCTGAGAAGTTCCCCCCCTCCCCCCCCCCCCTGTTATGCAAGCCTCCCAACACCAGATTCAATCACTCCGGAGCACCAGCCCCCCAGGCCTATGCGCACTCCTAACACACCTTGACAATCACTCCCCACCACCCAACCCTAGGCTATCAGCACTCCAAATCCCTTGGATTCAATCACCTCTCCCCCTCCCCCTTCCCCCCGTCCTTATGAGTCACTCCAACACCCTTGATTCATCACCTCCCCCCACCCCTACCCCCCAGGCCTATGCTAAGCACTCCCAACACCCTTGATTCAATCACTCCCCCCACCCCCCAGGTCTTCACTACCCTGAGAAGTTCCCCCCCCCCTCCCCATGTTTCATGCAAGCACTCCCAACACCTGATTCAATCACCGTCCCCCCCCAACCACCCCAGGCTTATGCAAGCACTCGCCAACAGCTTGATTCAATCACCCCCCGCCCCACCCCCCCCAGGCCTATGCAAGCATTCCCACACCCTTGATTCAATCATCCCCCCGCACCCCCCCCCCGTCCCCTGTTCTATGCAAGCGTCCCCAACACGCTTGATTCAATCACTCCCCCCCCCCCCCCAGGGTCTTCACTACCGTCTGAGAAGTCCCCCCCCCCCCCCCCCCCTGTTTTAGTGGAAGCACTCCAACACCTTGATTCAAATCACCTCCCCCCCCCCCCCAGGGTCTTTACTACCCGAGAAGTTCCGCCCCCCCCTCAAGGCTTATGCAAGCATCCCAACACACCTTGATTCATCAACCTCCCCCCCCACCTTATCCCCCCCAGGCCTATGCATCACTCCACACCCTGATTCAATCACGCTCCCCCCCCCCACCCCAGCCCAGGTATGCAAGCACTCCCAACACCCTTGTTCATCACCTCCCCCCCAACCCCCCCAGGTACGCAAGCACTCCAAACCTTTGATTCTATCACTCCCCCCCCCCCCCAGGGTCTTCACTACCCTGAGAAGTTCCTACCCGTTTATCCCCTCCCCCCCCCTGTTCTGATGCAAGCATCCACACCCATTGATTAATTACCTCCCCCCCCCCCCCCCCCGCAGGCTATGCAAGCACTCCCAACACGCTTGATCAATCACCTTTCCCCCCCACCACACACCCCAGTCCTATGAAGACTCTAACACCCTTGATATCAATCAGCCTCCCACCACTAGGCCTATGCAAGCCAATCCCAACACCCTGTGATTCAATCACCTCCCCCCCCACCCCCCAAGGCCCAATGCAAAGCACTCCAACCCCCATGATTATCAATCACTCCCCCGCCCAGGGTCTTCCACTACCTGAGAAGTTCACCCCCTGCCCCCCCCCCTGTTCTATGCAAGAGCTTCCCACACGATGATTCATCACCTCCCTCGCCCAGCCCCAGGCTTATGCAGAGCACTTCCACACCTTGATTCAATGCACCTCCCCCACTCCCAGATATGCAAGCACTCCAACACCCTTGATTCATCACCTCCCGCCCCCCCCCCCTCCCCTGTTCTATGCAAGAAACTCCCAACATCCTTGATTCAATCAACTCCCCCCCCCCCCGCCCCCTCCCCCTGTTCTAGTGCAAGGCACTCCAACACCTTGATTCAAATCCACCTCCCCCCCCCCCCCCAGGGTCTTTACTACTGAGAAGTTCCGGCCCCCCCCCAGGCTTATGCAAGCAACTCCAACACTGCTTGATTCAGATCACCTCCCACTCCCCCCCCAAGGCCTATGCATCACTCCAACACACTTGATTCATCACCTCCCCCCCCCACCCCCCCCAGGCCTATGCAAGCACTCCAACACCTTGATTCAATCACCTCCGCCCCCCCCCCAGGGTCTTCACTACCTGAGGAAGTAGCCCCCCCCCTGTCTATGCAGCTCCACACTGATTCATCACCTCCCCCCCCCCCCCCCAGGCTATGAAGCACGTCCAGACACCTTGATTCATCACCTCCCCCGCCCAACCCCCCACCCCAGTCTATGGAAGCACTCCCAACACCTTGATTCAATCACTCCCCCCCAATTACTTAGAGAAAAGTGTGTTTGTGGACACACACCTCAGGCCTCTGCAAGCAATCCAAACAACATTGATTCAACTCACCTCCCCCCCCACCCCCCAGGCTATGCAAGCAAGTCCCACACCCTTGATTCAATCACCTCCCCCTCTCATCCCAGGCTATGAAGCACTGCCTCAACACCATGATTCAATATCCCCCCCCCACCAGGGTCTTCACTACCTGAGAAGTTCCGCCCCCCCCCCCCCCCTGTTCTATATGCAAGACTCCCACCCGATGATTAATCACCTCCCCCATGCCCCAGGCCTATGCAAGACTCCAACACCTTGATTCAATCACACTCCCCCACCGCACCAGGCCTATTGCAAGCACGTCCAACAACCGCTTGAATTAATATACTCCCCCCCTCCCCGCCCCCAGCCTATGAATCCCACACTTGAATTCAATCCCCTGTTCCCACCTACCCGGCCTATGCAACACTCAGAGCGACCGAACACCCTTGATTCTATACCTCCCCCCCCCCCCCCCAGGGTTCTTCACTACCTGAGATTCCCCCCCCCCACCCCCCTGTTCCTATGAAGCTCCCAACATCGCCATGATTCAATCACATCGCGCCCACCCCCCGCAGCCCTATGCAAGGCACTCAACACTGATTTCAATCACTCCCCCACCCCCACCCCAGTCTATGAAAGGCACTCCAACACCCTTGATTCAATCACCTCCCCGCCTCCAACCACCTCAGGCCTATGCAAGCAAATCCAACACGTTGATTCAATCACTCCCTCCACCGGCCCCCAGGCCATGCAAGCATTCCCAACACCATGATTCAATACCTCCCATCCCCTCCCCAGGGTTTCATACGCCTGAGAGTTCCGCCCCCCCCCCCCCCCTGTTTATGCAAGCACTTCCCACACCCATGATTCAATCACCTCCCCCAGCCCCCCAGGCTTATGCAAGCACTCCAACACCCTTGATTCATCACTCCCCCCCCCACCCGCCCAGACCTATGCAAAGCATCCAACACCCTTGATTCAATCACCTCTCCCCCCCCTTTCGTGCCCTCCGTTACACTTGCAAGACTCCAACACCTTGATATCAATACTCCCCCCCCCCCCCAGGGTCCTTCACTACCCTGAAGAAGTCCCCCCCCCCCCCCCCCTGTTCTATGGAAGCATCCCCAACACTTGATTCAATCTACCCCCCCCCGCCCCCCCAGGGTCTTTTAACTACCCTGAGAGTTCAGCCCCCCCCCCAGGTTTATGCAAGCACTTCCAATCACCATTTTTTTTTTTTGGTAGAGTTTTTTTTTTTTGTATTTTTTAGATTTTGAGTTTTCTTGATTCAATCACCTCCCCCCCAAAACACCCCCAAGGCCGTATGCATCATCCAACACACTTGATTCAATCACCTGCCCCCCGCCACCCCCCCAGGCTATGCAAGCAACACAACACCCATTGATTCATCACCTCCCCCTCCAGGCCTACTGCAAGCACTGCCAACCCTTGATTCAATTCACTCCCCCCCTCCCCAGGGTCTTCACTACCCTGAGAAGGTTCCCCCCCCCCCCCCTGTTCTATGCAAGCACTCCCAACCACCATCGATTTAATCACC
>JAJSRW010000703.1:30000-46991 GCA_022414725.1 Microglena sp. YARC | reverse complement strand
ATTGCCCTAATAGTGCACCTGCCTCCAATCATGCTTGGAATGGCTCGAAAGGATTGTGAGCGCTTCGTTTTCTCCTGCGCGTTCTGATAGATTAATCGGTGAGCCCGGGTGATGCATGTAGCCTTTGCCGATAGTGCAAGTGATGATCTTGATCATTGGTAGGCTCCGATACTGCGTATCTGACCTAGGGGTGGTTCCGGTCACCCCAAGGCTTCTGGAACTTAGACGGCAAATAAGGCCGGCCGTCAATACGCACGTCGCTTCGTGCATCTGCGGGGCTATACTCCCCTGGTTTTACTGGCCTCGTAATACGCTGATGCTCCCCCGCTGCTCATTCCGCTACGAGTAACTGCTTGTACGTGGAGCCCATCTGTTTGCAGCCCTCCATGAACCTCACCTTTAAAGGCCGCCATGCTATTCCCTACCCCCCAACCCTGGACTAGGGATTCTCCCTGGCTTTCTGTGCTTAGCAAGGACTGAGAGTGGCGTGCCCTACATGCGCCCATGGCACTTGCGCGTCTCACCCCCACAGCCTCCGTTATAGCGAATAAAGATCCTGTCAGGGCAGCGGTGGTCGTATTTGTGCAGAGATGGTGGTTGACCTGGTTCTATACTCGCTTTCAAGGTCACGTTCTATGTGGTCTGGTCTTTCTGCAACGTCCTGGGCTGGCGAATTTTTCCTGACTGTTAATATTGCCCCCCCCTCGTCTCTTATCACAGCAGGTTTCGGGTGGCTCCTGGACTTGACCATTCGGAACTTTCACTGAAGCCACTGTTTGTTAGGTGCAGCTGGACATTAAGACTTAGCTATTTCTCGACGCTAGTCTGGAACCTGGCTCTAGACCTGTACTCGCCACCCAGCCAGAGCGGGTTTCGGCACCTGGTCCTAACCGGTGTTCCCCGTTGTGGTGTAAGCTATGTCTCAACTCTCTTATGGATTTGAACGCATGATCACCCAGGCCTTGGCAGTAGGGCATGGTCAGCGCGCGTTCTGGTCTGTCATTCCCGTCCGACACGCTCTCACCTATGTGCAATGGCACCAGAAACCTGCTTCTGTATTTAGGAAAGGAATTCCGGGCTTGGGGGTGCGAGCCTATGCCTGACCCTACCTGTGAGTGATGTCTATCTGTGCTCTTAGTGAGCTGGATAGTATGCGTTTGCTTAGATCAACGCATGGAACAGGCTGGCTGGGAGGTCAAAGACGATGGTGCTTCCGTTCAGCTTCGGTCTCTCTTCTTCGGACATGCATCGTTACACTTGATCCTGAGCAGGGTGTGTTCAGATCATACCTCTCTCACGCTCCACCCACATTTGTGCTGATCCGGTGGACGCTAAGTTTGGTCTTACTGATCGGCTGCCCACCCAGTGTTCGTGCCTGCTCCCCCATGGCCAACAGTCCATCACCCGTTCTTCTTGAGCCCCGCTGAGCACCTCGTCCCGTCTAATACGCACGACTACCCTTCGTCCTCTTGTGGTGCCTTTGCCTGTCGTGCTACTTGCACGCCAGGCTAGATGCATTTCCGTTCTGCTGTTTTAGGCTACCCTGTCAGGTTTTTCTGCTCACCCCCACCTCCCCGTCCCCTCTCTGGGGGGTGCAAGCGGCTTAGCCTTCTCCCCGCCTCTTGAGAACACATCTCACCTGGGTCTCACTTACACCTACGACACCCTGAGTTTCTTTACTGTCTCTAGTGATCATCTCCTCTTCTGATCGATGGGTTGGACAGGTAGGTGCTCCTAGAGCTGGCTGGTTGCTGGTGCTAGTCTTGGTGGGGTGCATAGTGAACTGGAGATAGCAAGGAGGTCAGCCCTACTGTGTGCCCATACCGACGCTCTTTAGTGATGCCGCTGAGTTATCCAGGCCCCTGTCCCAGCTACGCCAGTGAGGTCACACTCGGTTCGAATTAGTGGCATCTCGGGTTTGCGTTGTGCTTTTGGCTTAACCTTCAGGGTGACAACTTAGGGTCTCTGAGTTGCGGCCAACAGTACTGCAGCTCCGCCCTCGCAGCCGAGAGCACATTGATGTCTCATCATCACTCCCACATAATGGAGCCTGGTGGAGGAATGGTTTCACCTGGTACTGTTTTGCTTATGTTTACACCGTGATGAGAATGCCTGCTCGAACACCTCTTCACCAAGCCCTCCTTGAGTCCCTCGCTGTGTTTCTGGAGGTTTTGTCCCATCCGCATGTTAGGTAGACCGCCTTCTTCTGGGTCCTCCTTGCTTATGGGCATATTAGCATCTCCTTTCAGCTTATTAAGTTTAGCATTAAAGGTCTATTTCCCGATGGTTTTCTATACCCCCGTGTTAAACCCACTAGTTTCCTTGACTTCTGCTCTTTTTCGCTCTCTCTCCTAGCTTGGCACACGTTGGTTTTAAGAATTTTCTTATTTGCCCTTGTTTCATTCCGTTCCTATAACCCTTGATTGGGTTCCATTGAAGTTCTCCGGTCGTTTTTTTTCTCGAGTTCTTTCGATTTTCTCTTCTTTTATATTATGACTTACACTATCACGTTCTACATGCTCCCCAGTCGTCATAGTGGACGAGGTAGTATTGTAGCTCACCCTCATGCATCATAGGTGGACGTGCACCACTGAATTGCGGTCGGCTCTCAACGCCGTTTTATGACTTGTTGTGACTATTTAGGTACTTCTAGACTAATGCGGCTCCCAGACAGTGTTCTGCTGTACTGTGTCAGCTTCCCGTAGACTGTGTCACTCACTTCATATCGACACGTGACCCAGCTACTGTTGTGACTGCGTCATCGGTCTCCTCAGTGCATACACTCTGATGCCGGATGCCTGGCCTTAACGATTCCTTGACTTAGGTCTTAGTCAGTCCAGGGATGCCGCCTCTCCCACCGCTGGTGTTGTTTGGCGTCCGCCTGTCCTTGTAACGCTATTCTTGTCTCCGTGTATAGATTGGCGCGTCTGTCTCCGCTGCATACATTCTCTGTCCACTCTTCGAAGTGCTTTCTAGCTGATAGTCAGTACACTTAAAAACCACATGGTGTTCATCTTGGACTGTTACATAATCACTAAGATGACACTCCGATCCTTGTCAGGAACAATTGGACGTTTCCATCTATCAGTTCCCACTTTCAGGTATGTGGGAGGTACTTCAAAAATACATATTGCGCACCACCTTGTGAGGTAGGTCTAGGATGAGAGAATTGGGCATCTCAGGTTTCCCACTCTCATCCCATCAGGAGGATGGTGCACAGCATTCTTCCTTCCTTGTGATCCAGAGGTTGTATCTCTAGTGCGTGTATCTGATGACTTGGTGCTAGAGTAAAAGAAAAGATGATCGAGAGTAAACTTTTCCCACTTTGTTCCAGTTATCTGGTTTAAGTTTCAAAGGTCTCACACCTCTGTGTAAATTAAAGTAATGAGTTTATGAATACTTGAACTTGAACTTGGCTACATAGCTCCAGCCAGCAATTTGGCTGCTCGCCGTCTTCGGCTTTAATTTGTTTTTATCGGTACCAGGAAATGTAAAATCGAAAAAATCATTTTCCCCCGATTTTTTTCTCGCCTGTCTCGATACAGGTAGTACATTGTTTATAATTTATTAAAGCATGCTGATGGTCTGCCCCCCTCAACCTCACGCCTCATAATAAGGCGTACTATTTATTTCTTTTGTGAAAGCATACTTGTACTTGAACTTGGTTTCCGGGCTTGTTTAGGACGACCCCTCAGCTCTGTGTCCTGAGACCAACATTTCATAGCCTGCGTTCGGAGACACAACCAACCCACTGAAGCTACCCTGAGACGCAGGACGCAGCGTCCTGAACAACCCTGTTGGTTACATGGCTCTAGCCAGCAAGTACGCAGTATAAAAACATTGCCAGGAAAATGTATTGTCAGGTGCAAAGAATGCTTTAGGGCCCCAGTCGGTAAAACGATTGTTTGGGTTCAGTTCATCAGCGTTTTTTTCTTTTTAAGCCCTTCCTACACGGTTGGGGATGTCCCTTAAGCCTATTTGACTACCCCTGGACTGTTACACACACACATACATGCATGGTATCGTATCATCGTTTGTACGCAAGTCGTATCATTTACAAACTAACACCCAGATTATATGGACTATGGAGGTCTTATGTTTTGAATGCACACATAGCACGATATGCCTTGGTTTCTTTGAACAGCAATATTTCAAACATACCGATAACAGTTGAACATTATTTGTTCTACTGCTTTTGGGCGAAAAAATGATTTGGTCGAGTTTAAATTTTTCTGCAAAAAACATTTTTACTACTAAGACGGCGAGCAGCCAAATTGCTGGCTGGTGCTAAGTAACCAAGTTACAGTTCTTGTGCACCTAGAAGCTGACATAGTCAGCCTTTCAGCGCTGCTGACATCACGAGACCTAGCCCAGTGGCTGTCTCAATGAGCTGCCTAGAAGCTGCTACGAAACGACTTCAAGAAAAGCTCTGGGGAGTAAACTGCCCCAGGCAGGTTGAACTTCAACATGGCTCCGGCCAGCAATTTGTTTGTTAGATGTATTTGTCGGTAAAGGTTATCAGAAAAAATGTAAACTTTAGCTGTCTCAATGAGCTGCCTAGAAGCTGCTACGAAACGACTTCAATAAAAGCTCTGGGGAGTAAGCTGTCCCAGGTTGAACTTCAACATGGCTCCAGCCAACAATTTGTCTGTTTGCTGTCTTCGTCGGTAAAATAAATTACCAGGAAAATGTAAACTTCCCCAGTTCAGATACACCCATTACCAGCACTCACGCGTCATTTATGGTGGCTTGAAATTACACTACAGTGACTTCAACTAACACTAACGTGACTTGAAATGACATTGAAGTGACTAGAAATGACACTGCGACTTCAACTAACACTAGAGTGACCTGAAATTACACTGAAGCGACTTCGACTTATACTAAAGTGACTTGGATTTACACTAAAGTGAAAGTCACACTGAAGTGACTTGGATTTACACTAAAGATACTCATCATCATCAGCAGGAACTACGTCCCTCAGTTCTTTAGGGGCAAATGCGTCGATTCCACACAGGCCTGGCGAGTAGACAACATAAACATATCGGCAGAAGTCTGGCTCACGTATGAGGAGGTGAATGCGACGGTCTGGCGAGCAAGCTATTCGAACCTGGAAGATAGGTTGGGTTGGGTTGGGTTGGGTTGGGTTGGGTTGGGTTGGGTTGGGTTGGGTTGGGTTGGGTTGGGTTGGGTTGGGTTGCGTTGGGTTGGGTTGAGTTGGGTTGGGTCAGGCCAGGTTAGGTCAGATTGGGTTGAGTTTAGTTGGGTTGGGTTGGGTTTGGGTTGGGTTGGGTTGGGTTGGGTTGGGGTTGGGTTGGGTCAGGTTAGGTCAGGTTAGGTTGGGTTGAGTTGAGTTGAGTTGGGTCGGGTCAGGTCAGGTTGGGTCAGGTTGAGTCGAGTTGAGTTGGGTTGGGTCAGGTTAGGTCAGGTAAGGTTGGGTTGAGCTGAGTTGAGCTGAGTTCTGTTATGTCAAGTTGTGTTGTGTTATGTCATGCTAGCTCATCCCAGGCCAGGTCAGGTGCTAGGGTGTGTAAGCAGGTTGGCCTGATGGGTCACTTCCCATCAGTTGGCCTTACCGCGCTGATTCCATTTGTTTTTATACAGCAACAACTGGTTAAATTTGTTTTTATCAAGCAACAACTGATTGAATTTTTTTTATAAAGCAGCTGATTGAATTTGTTTTTATACTACAACAAATGATTCAGTTTGTTTGTATACTGCAACAACCGATTAAACTTGTTTTAAACTGCAACAACCGATTAAACTTGTTTTAAACTGTAACAACAGACTCAATTTGTTTTTACACTGCAACAAATGATTCATTTTGTTTTATTCGGCAACAACCGATTAAACTTGTTTTTAACTGCAACAACCGATTAAAACTTGTTTTTAACTGCAACAACCGATTAAACTTGTTTTTATACTGTAACAAATGATTCAATTTGTTTTTATACGGTAACAAATGATTCAATTTGTTTTTATACTGTAACAAATGATTCAATTTGTTTTTACACTGCAACAAATGATTCATTTTGTTTCATACGGCAACAAATGCTTCAATTTGTTTTTATACGGCAACAGAGGAGTTCTTGGGCTCTGACTGCGAGACTTAATTACCAGAATCTGATTTCCCAAACTGAGGATTGAAGGATTCGTCTTCACTCCTTGAACTTGAGCTTGGTTATATGGCTCCAGGTTACTCGCCGTCTTCGGCAGTAACATTAACACTTCAGATGTTGTCAAAATGTACTTAATAATTCAGATGTTGTCAAAAATGTACTTCATAACTCAGACGTTGTCAAAGTGTAATTCATACTTCAAATGTTGTCAAAATGTACTTCATAATTCAGATGTTGTCAAAATGTAATTCATACTTCAGATGTTGTCAAAATGGACTTCATGATTCAGATGTTGTCAAAATGGACTTAATGATTCAGATGTTGTCAAAATGTACTTCATACTTCAGATGTTGTCAAAATGTACTTCATCCTTCTCGACGTATACAAACGTATGGACTGTACTTCGGAAAGTACACCACACATCCCCGGCACTTAACTTTCTTGGTTTTCATTCAATTTAGGTATCTCATCGGAAAGCTATCGACCTCCTCTATCACAATATGCAATAACATAACCTTTCACACGTGCCATTTTGTTTTAATTAGGTCTAAAGTTTGATGCAGGTAACCAGGATGGCACACATACCACAGCGCCACTTAGCCTTCCATTCCACAAGCTGTGCTCCTACATAGAAAGATTGATGGTGCAAGCCTAGTGCAACGTGAACATGGACAGCATTGCAATGTAGTTATATAATTATATACTTTACACACAGTTATATACTAGACCAAGTGGCATTTAATGACTCCCTTAGATTGGCACCGCTTCTTGGTCAACGCTCTTTCTGGTTGCGATTTCTTTTCTGGGAGTTGGACAACCTTAACTTGCCAGACATTTCCCCTGAGAGTTGATATGTGATGCCAATAAAATTAGCTACGCGGCAGTACCATTAAAACCCACGTAAAAGTATTTTCTCCATAAGTGCAAAAAAACATACGTCCGTTTTTATATGTTTATATGCGAACGTGTATACGTTTATTTAGCTTATAAAAATAAGAATATACGTTTATTTAACTTATACAAATAAGAATATACGTTTGCTTCCCAACCCTACATAATTCAGATGTTGCCAAAATGTACTAGATCTGATCTCCCCCAGGTCAGTCGGGTGGTCGGGTAATCTCCCCCAGGTCAGTCGCGAGGTCGGGTAATCTCCCCCAGGTCAGTCGCGAGGTCGGGTAATCTCCCCCAGGTCAGTCGCGAGGTCGGGTAATCTCCCCCAGGTCAGTCGCGAGGTCGGGTAATCTCCCCCAGGTCAGTCGCTAGGTCGGGTTATCTCCCCCAGGTCAGTCGCGAGGTCGGGTAATCTCCCCCAGGTCAGTCGCGAGGTCGGGTAATCTCCCCCAGGTCAGTCGCGAGGTCGGGTAATCTCCCCCAGGTCAGTCGCTAGGTCGGGTTATCTCCCCCAGGTCAGTCGCGAGGTCGGGTAATCTCCCCCAGGTCAGTCGCGAGGTAGGGTAATCTCCCCCAGGTCAGCCGCGAGGTCAGGTAATCTCCCCCAGGTCAGTCGCGAGGTCGGGTAATCTCCCCCAGGTCCCAGGTGATATCAGTCGGGTTGTCTCAATGGAGTGCTGAAAAGCAATACAGATCTTGAAGAGATAGTTCACTCAAATTGAGCGAATTGCATGTCTTATACGGCAAACTTAGGATGGCAAGTCTGCAATCTTGCCTTCTGAGAGTCGTTGTGAATTCAAAGTACCTCTTGAGCAGTACCCCTCGTCCAGCCTCGTCCTATGTGCCCCCCCCCCCCCCCCCCCCCCCCCCCTCCTCTCCCCCCCTATATAATTCATGACATGTGGCAGTACCAATGGACTCGCCTCACCGAGACGCTTTGATTTGTCAAAGTCCGAAGTGAAACAACTCACTCAGCAAAAAGTTAGCAAGAAGACTGCAAGAAGGTCCCCAAAATATTTTTCCCTGGGTCAATCCCATAGCTACACATGGCAGCTTCCAGCCAGCTCCACTAGCCAGCCCCTGGGTCAATCCCATAGCTACACATGGCAGCTTCCAGCCAGCTCCACTAGCCAGCCCCTGGGTCAATCCCATAGCTACACATGGCAGCTTCCAGCCAGCTCCACTACCCAGCCCCTGGGTCAATCCCAAAGCTTTCAGCTGCGCTTGAATGCCCGTCATGTCAGCTTTCAGGCGCAACAGGCCACCAGCTAGCTTAGGTTTGAGCGAAGGACGGAGGAACGGAGCTGCCTAGAAGCTACTACATGTAGCCCAATAAATAAAAGCGTAAAGGCAGCAGGGCCCACAGTGTTCTGTCGAAGATCAGCCAGCGCACTGCCACCAGTGTCAGCATGGTGCCCAAGTATGTACAAAGAGTGGTGTGTAGGGAGAGGCATCGATCTATATAGAGATAGATCTACATATATATATATATATATATATATATGATATGATATGATATATGATATGATATATGACATGATATGATATATGATATGATATATGATATGTGATATGATATGATATATGATATGATATATGAGATATGATATATGATATGATATGATATGATATGATGTATGATGTATGATATGATATATGATATGATATGTGATATGATATATGAGATATGATATATGATATGATATATGATATATATGATATATGATATGATATGATATATGATATGATATATGATATGATACATGATATGTATATATAGATATGTATATATATATATATATATATACTAGTACGGTAGCCCGTGTGGCCGGTGGCCACACCTACTCTCACGACCCCCCCCCCAAACATAGTACAGTGCCCGTTTGGCCTTTGGCCACACCTATTTGGGGCTGGTTACATAATGGTTTACACTTGAAGCCCCCCCCCCCCCCCCCCCCCCCCCCCCTCCCATTCACACACCACCACCACCAAACCATTATCCGCCCCCTCCCCCTTCCCCCCTGTTGGCCACACCTGTTTTGGGCTGGGTTGCAAAACGGTTTTCTCTGCAGTGCATGCAACTCAAAACATTGATGGACACATATCCCTTGCGATGGTTTCCCTTGTGCACCCACAAGCACACAAACACCACCATACCCCCCCCCCCCCCCCCCCCTAGTTATCCCCCCCCCCCCCCACCCCACCCCCACCCCACCCCACCCAACCATGTACCCCCGCCCACAAACATACTCCCTTACTCTTCCTGACATATCTCCTGACTCCATCCCTTCCCCCACCCCAGCCATCCCACCAGCCCCCACCCTCTCCCCACTCTCATCCCTTCCCCCCCTCCTACACGCACCCACAAGCACACACACTCCATATCTGCATCCCTCCACTTCAGCTGTGGGCTTTGCCATAGCTGAAAGGCAAACGGGACGATGGGCATCGACAACGTTTGCGCATCATCCGACTCCGCTAAAAGCATCGGACCTGCTTCCCTGCCACCTCAGCTGTGATCGATAGTCGACCCACTGAAAAAAAGCTGAACCTGCGCAATCGCAACTGTATATAACTAAAGCTTCTTCTTAGCGAGCATGTATTCAGTTCGGCCGAAGAACAATCCTGTTCACCGCAACTGCTCCCGAAGTCAACTTGATCTGAGACTTGGAAACATCGCTAGGTTCTAATTCAACTTTGCTGCGTGCTGGCTATAGCACAAAGCACAGCGACGACATGTTTCTCGATGCAGTGGGAAGAAGTTGCAGTCAAGTTGCTGATTTGAGATGTTCGGTCAAGTTAGGGCGAGAATGCTCAGCGAGATTTTTCATTCGGTCAACTTTGATGCGTACTCGCTATGGCACAATGCGGAGCGACATGTTTCTCAATGCAGTGGGAAGAATTTGCAGTCAAGTTTGTGACATGGGATGGATGCGATTCGGACATTTCTGACAGGTCGGCTGACTCACCAAGTCACCTCCATTTGTGCGCAGCGACAGGTCTCTTGACGCAAGAGAAAGGTCTTGCAGAGATGCAGGGGGAAACGCTTGTAGGAAGACGAACTGTAGCGCTACCGAAATCAGGTGGATGAACTCAGGCGGGAAAAGGAGAAATCGGGCGGGATGCGCAACAGGTAGAATACGCAGGAGGCGAAGGTTGCTTAGAGCAGAATTCGCAGGTGGCCAATCAGGCAGAAGTTGAAGCAGGAGGGATTAAAAACGTGAATTGGCTGAGCGGGAATTGGCTGGGCGGGAAGTCGGTTAAGTCGGTTACGCGATGACACCACCACGACCACCACGACCACGACCATGATTTCTTTATATATATATATATATATATATATATATATATATATATATATATATATATATATATATATATATTTCTTTATACATATATATATATATATATATATATATATATATATATATATACCAGTACGGTAGCCCGTGTGGCCGGTGGCCACCCCCCACCCCCAGCCCCCCACCCAGGCCATGGGTCCTAGTCTGGTCTGGGTTACATAACGGGTAACGCCCTTGTATGCCCCCCCCCCCCCCCTCCCTCCCTTACACACAGTCAAGAAATCAGCCATCTCTGCCCTTGCTCGACGCTCCCCTGCCTCTCCCCCCAACCTCCCCCCCCTCCCACACACACTTCTTCTCCCTACCTATTCCCTTCTGCTTCAGGTGTGGCCTCTCACCCTGTCATACACACATACCATCCCCCCCTCCCCCCCATTCTGACCTCACCCTACCCCTCACCCACCCCATCCACACGCACTCTCTTTCTCTCACCTTACCCCCCACCACCCTCCCTTCCCCCAACCACCAACACGCACACACAATCTTCTTCTCCCTACCTCGTACCCTTCACTACACCCTGTGGGATTCAATCGCGCAGAAAGAGGGACCTGCTGTGCTTCGAACCTACAAACATTGCGAGCGCTCAGATTCCGATCGCCCCGAGAACACCGGACCGGTGCAATTGCATGGCTACAAACCTGCAGCTTCGTCTTCTCGTACAGTGCCCCAGTCAAGACTCGGTCAACTCAGGACAGCAAAAATCGCAGCAACGTACTTCATATTCTATACAACGAAAAGAGCTTGCAAAGATGGGATGATCGTGGCAAGCGCGAGAGTGTCCAGGGGGACGGAATGGCCATGGCTATCTGAACAAAGGTAATTAATCGCAACTGGATGCCAATCACTACGAATGTGATGCGATGGCATGGCAAAATTGCGCATGCGTGAGATGAATGGTGGCAACGCTCGCAGACGGAGAAAAAAAGCATCACGATATGAAGGTCTGGCTTGATTATGATCCTGGCATAACTCCTTAGGCTGGGCAGCATAGTCTTGGCGCCTGGATTGGTTACCAGCTTCGTGTTCCTCCTCAGGCACGGTAGCTCGTTCCTGACTCCTTGCGAGATTACCAGCATGACGTAGCGCCAGCCAGGACGGGCATCACGTCGACGCGTGTTGGCTATTTCCCTGTCTTCCTTGCTCTGGCAAGCGCGCTTTGAGCGCTGGCTGGCGGTGTTGCGGGCCCTCCTGCCCATTAGGACCGTTGCCATGCATCATGGTTGCATTATCCGTGAAGAACTGAAAGCTATTATTCCGAGCGCCATCCCATGCCATATGAGGGTCGGCTGGTGACCTCCGAGGAGAGGATCTTCTGATTATAAATGTCTTGCCGTCATAGTATCGGAGGCAGTTGTGGACATGCTATGAGCGCCCGCGCTTAGCTCAGCGAATCTGCAATTTTGGTATTTGAAAAGGAGTTGCTAGTTGGGTGAACGAAAATTCGGTTGCAAGTCGGTTACACTTTGCACGCCCATGGCACGTGGGCACGCGATGATGACACCACCACGACCACCGCGACCACCGCGACCACGACCATGATTTCTATATTTATATATATATATATATATATATATATATATATATATATATATTGGCGAAGCTGGATTTTTGAAAATCGGCAAAGGGCACCTTACAAAAATCAAAATCTGGTTTTACAATTATGGCATATGGCACCATATCATATTGCAGGCGCTTCGACTGGATTTTCCGGTGTCTATCTGATGTAACTGCATATATTGTAGATATACACAATATATCTATTTGCTATGTATAGATCTATATAGATCTATATTTTTGGGGAATATAGATCTATTTGCCGCCCCCCAGTGGTGTGTGTGGTGGTGGTGGTGGTGGTGGTGGTGGTGGTGGGGGGGGGGGAGGGGGGAGTAGGATAGCAACAAAGGATAGCTACTACGTGCAGCCCGACAAATAAACAGTGCTGGGTGTCCGCCAATTTTCTGCTTCGCTTGTGACGCTGCATAAGACTTGTCATATATTCCTTGCTGTGTTGGTTCATGTTGCATGGCGCAACACCACCACCACCATCACCACCACCATCAAGGGGCCCCCCTTGGCCACAAATAAACAGTGCTGAGTCAGCTGTGTGAACAGAAGGGGCACACGTAGTAGTGCTTCACTTTTTGGCCACGAGCAGCAGCTTCTAGGCAGCTCCCCTGACTGGCTATTCAACCAAACCTAGCGTAACCTAGAGCACCTTGAAGCTGACGCAATCAGATGTCCAGCACTGCTGAAATATTTAGATTCGGCACAGTGGCTGGCTCAGGGAGATGTCTACAAGCTGCACAGAACAACTGAAAAGAAAGCCATAGCTAGCTGGGCTGGGCCTGTGCGACCCAGGCGCTACCCAGGCCACAAATCACTCACTCGCGTTCGCGTTCGCACAATCAGCGACCGGTCGCACACACACAAAAAACTGGTGGCACGTACCTCAGATCGACGTATCACACGCTTTCCCCCAGCCAGCACACACTCCTGGCCTCCTGAGTATACCTGCAGCAGCACAACAGGGGACAGTGTTCTGCTCAGTGATGATTTAGGCACTGACGCATACCGTACTGACAGCAAAATTTAACGCTTCGAAAGATTAGACATACATTTTTTTTTACAATTTGACGTTTTTTGTCCAGAGGGACATAATTTGACGTTACACATTCCACAGTTTAAATTTTAATAAAATCCATTAATACAACTGAGTGTTTCTACTTGAACATGTTACACTGGTTCATGGCGACATAACAACACAACATAAACACATAACAACACAACATAAACACAACATAACAACACAACAGGGGACAGCACACTGTTCAGTGCTTTATTAGGCACTGACGCACGCACACATAATAAATACATGTTACGCCGTATAGCAAGCGTGAGGTTGAGGGAGCCAGCCCGTTCGCTTGAGCTCGGGCCGACCTCCAAATGGGCGTCAGCCTGCTTGTCCCTCAACCCCCCTGAACCCACCAGCCCATCCACCCACACACCTATCGGGCCAACCACACCATGGACGTCAGCCTGCTTCTCCCTCAACCCCCCTCAACCCACCAGCCCATCCACCCACACACCTATCGGGCCAACCACCACATGGACTTAAGTAAATGACTCTATCATATAAATGAGTAAATACGTTGCCATAAGCAAAATCCTGCCGCATGATAAATGAGTATATACATTTTCATAAAGGGCAAAATGCGGCTCTTGTGGAACCCAGACCCTGTATTGTAAGTGCTGCCTTGTGAAGTGGATGGACACAAGCATACATACATACATAAATACATATACAAATAAATAAACACACAAACATATCTCATAAATAAATAAATACGAGATCAACAAATAAATAAATACATACGAGATAAACAAATAAATACATAAATATGAGATAAACAAATAAATAAATAAATACACAAGCATACATCAATACAGCAATACATAGTGGAATGCCCAGTGATGAGTGATGCACTGGCTTGTATAGTGGGCGGACACAAGCATACATAAATAAATAAACACATACATACATAAATAAATACACAAACATGCATGCATGCATGCATAAATACACAAGCATACATAAATACAGCAATACACAGTGGAATGCCCAGTGATGAGTGATGCACTGGCTTGTGAAGTGGACGGACACAAGCATACATAAATACGACTCCGCAGTGCCAAGCCCAGACAAGAAGCGCCTTATAGGCAAGGCTCTCAGAACAAGTGCACACTCCTCCTGTCGTTTGTAACGCAGTGCATGGTGTTATGGGAGTTTGGATTACCCAAGTGCTGCTCAGTGGACACATATAAACACACACACACACACACACACGCACACACACACACACATATAAACCCACACACAAACCCACACACATAAACTCTCTCACACACACACACACACACACACACACACACACACATTCACAAAACCACACTCATACACACATAACCCCCCCCACACACACATTCACAAACCCACACATATACACAGTAGGTAGCATCAGGTAAGGCGGAATAGGCAGTCGTTTGTAACGCAGTGCATGGTGTTATGGGAGTATGGATTACCCAAGAGCTGCTCAGTGGATGGACACAAGCATACATAAATAAATAAATAAATAACTACATAAATAAGTAAATAAATGAATACACAGTGGATTTTCCAGTGGATGGACGCAAGCTGTGTGAAGTGTATGGACACATAAATGAATATATAAATAAATAAATAAACAAATAATAAAATAAGTACATATCTCATAAATAAATAAATACATAAATAAATAAGTAAATAAATAAATAAATACGTAAATACACAGTGGATTGTCCAGTGGATGGATGCATACTGTGTGAAGTGCATGGACACATAAATAAACAAATAAATAAATAAATAAATACATACATAAATAAATAAATAAATAAATACATAAACAAATAAATAAATAAATAAGTACATATCTCATAAATTAATAAATACATAAATACACAGTGGATTGTCCAGTGGATGGATGCAAGCTGTGTGAAGTGGATGGACACATAAATAAATAAATAAATAAATAAATAAATAAATAAATAAATAAATAAATAAATACATAAATAAATGCAGAAATAAATACACAAGCATACATAATTACAAAATATTCCATGGACAACCCAGTAATGAGTGATGAAGTGGCTTGTGAAGTGGATGGACACAAGCATACATAAATAAATAAATACATGTTACACTGTATGGCGAGGAGTGAGGTTGAGAGGGCCAGCTCGCTCGATTGCACTGGGGCTAACCACCAAAAGAACGCAAGCATATTCATTGTTATTAACAGCAAAACACTTACCCCCCCCCCCCCCACACACACACACACCCCGCACACCCATACACCCACACGCACACACATACACAGCACCCCCACCCACACACCCACCCGCACCCACCCACCCAAATAAAAAAAAATCACACGCACACATAAACACACACCAGCTTCACATACGGCTAGAGCATGCCCCCCTTACCCCCCCCACTCCACCCCCAAGCCCCCCCCCCACACACACATACACAGATAAAACACCCACCCACCCACATACACAAACACCCACCCACACGCACACATACACACAGACAAAAAAACATAAACACACACACACACCTGATTCACATACGGCCAGAGTGTGCCCCCCCCCCCCCCCCCTCCTTCCCCCCCCCCACCGCACCGCACCCACACATACACAAACACCCCTATCCACGCCCACACAAATCCACACAAACCCACACACATATACACACGCACACATACACACACCTGCTTCACATCAGCCAGAGCTTTGTGCCCCCCCCCACCCACCACCCACCCACACACGCACACATACACAAACATCCCCCCACACACATACCCCCCCCCCCCCACCACCACCACCACCACCACACCCACACACACATACCCCCCCCCCCCACACACATACACACGCTCACATACACCCACACACATACACTCACACATATACACACGCACACACACACACACCTGCTTCACATACGACCAGAGCTTTGTGCCCCCCCCCCCACCCCCCCCCCCCACACACACACGCACACACGCACACTAACACCCGCACCCACACATACCCCACCACCACCCACCCACACATACACACCTGCACTTACCCACCCACCCATTTAAAAACCCCACATACATGTACACACGCTCACATACACCCACACACCTGCTTCACATACGGCCAGAGCTTTGTGGACATGCCGATCTTGAACTCTGGCAACAGGTCAAGATGCTGCAACACTGCGGCTTCTCCAGTAGATGCGCTCACCACCACAGGACTCTCTCTCTGGAAGGTTCCAAGGATGTAGTCCTCTACAGGGGATGGGGGGAGGGGAGGGGCACACCAAGTGACCAAACAATGGTTGGGTTGGGTTGGGTTGGGTTGGGTTGGGTTGGGTTGGGTTGGGTTGGGTTGGGTTGGGTTGGGTTGGGTTGGGTTGGGTTGGGTTGGGTTGGGTTGGGTTCAGGGGGGTCTGTGTGTGTGGGGGGGTGAGGGTGGGGGTGGGGGGTGGGGTGGGGGGTGATGCTGCAACACTGCGGCTTCTCCAGTAGATGCGCTCATCACCACAGGACTCTCTGTCTGGGGGGTTCCAAGGATGTAGTCCTCTACAGGGGATGGGGGGGGGGGGGGGGAGGGGAGGGGAGGGGTGCACAGCATTCAGTGACTAAACAATGGGTAGGGTGGGATCTGTGTGTGTTTGTGTGGAGGGGGGGGGGGGGGGGGGGGGGGGCACACCAAGTGACCAAAACAATTGGTTGGGGTGGGGTGGGGTCTGGTTGTGTGTGTAAGTGTGTGTGTGTGTGTTTGTGTGTGTGTGTGTGGAGGGGGGGGGGGGGGGGGCACACCAAGTGACCAAACAATTGGTTGGGGTGGGGTGGGGTCTGGTTGTGTGTGTGTTGAGGGGGGGGGGGGGGGGGGGGGGGGGGGGGCACAGCATTCAGTGTCCAAACAATGGGTGGGGGAGACAGTCAGTCACAAATGAGTGAAAGGGAACAGGAATCTCTCTCTCGAAGTTAACCAGGTTGTAGTCCTCGACAACGGGTGTGGGTGGGGATGG